>JAVQJG010240581.1:0-16196 GCA_036024015.1 Craterocephalus amniculus | reverse complement strand
ACACACACACACACACACACACACACACACACACACACACACACACACACACACACACACACACACACACACACACGAGCCAAGCACTGCACTTAAATAAGAAAAGGTGTGTGGCAGTGACAGAAAGTAGCCCGGGCTATAATTGGCACATGGACACACACACCAGCCTTCTTCCTGACTTCAGCTGTGATTGAAGTTAATGTAATAAACAGATGGTTAAGGTTGTCAAAAAGATGACTAAAACAGGCTGGAGACAAGATGCATAGCAACTGCAATTTAATACTGCGTGCACACAGCCGCACCCTTCGATTTAAACCAAGAACCCCTCTCCTGTCACAGCTCCTATGCAACAGTATTTCTTAAAGGAAAATCCATCCCGGAGCAGACATGTTGGACCAGACGAACAAACCACCGACCCTTTGAAAATGCTGTCAGAGCCCGTCTGGTGCTCCTGCTCTCGCCGGACTCTCCCACCTCATAAATACCCCAAAATGTCCTCCGCCGGTTCTCTGATTGTGGCCCAAAGAAAGCATTAAATGTAATTCTGTGAATTTGCAGACACGGGCAGTTGACGGGCAGGGTGAAACACCTCTGTTGATGTTTCCGCGTTTCTTTTAGCAGAATGAAATATAATCCGTCTCACATTATTTCCGAGATGGGGGGGGGGGTTTAACTACTTTTCCAGTCCAGAGGAAATCATCCTATAGTACAAGCCTCCTTAAATGTGTTTATGCCTCTGTTAGTGACATCATTTGATGTTTGCGGCTTCTGTAATAACAGTTATCTGTCAGTTTAAGTGCATTACTGACAGCTAAGCTTATTGAGGGAGCTTTAAAAAAAAGCTCTTTGTCTGGGTTGTCCTCTCAAAGCTGATGGCTTCACTTTTTTTTTAAACACACAAGATACCAAGAACTCATCTGACTATTTGATTGATTTCTTAATTTTTTCTTCAAACCAACCCATAGTCAGATACACGGCTTTGAATTTCAGCTAAATGCACTGTAGTTGCTTTTCAAACGCAGCCTAAACCTTTTCTGCCTTCATGTTTTTGTCACATATCCTCTTTTTTTTTTTCCCCGAATGCAATCCTTTCTTAACCTCCTCTCTGTCCAGCTATCTCTCTCGCCCTCCACTCCCCCCCTCCTCCCTCCGCTCCCCCTCCACATCTTGTCACGGTAATTGGCTCAGAAAAATTATGCAGACTTATTTAGCCCTCTCTGAAATCTCTCTTCGCTAGGCTCACGCAAGATTAATTGCCTAGAGAAGCGGAGCAGCACTTGTTGTCCATTTCGTTGAATTAACATTGAAACAGAGGCGGCGAGCAGTCTTCTTTGAACCAAAGCCACTGAGAACTCAGTTCCTCTGCTTCTCATTCTTCTCCTGTCCATCTCCTCTGCCTGTTTTCTCGCCGCCTTTCTGTATTAAACCCCTTAACACCACCCACGTCTTTGTCCGTTATGGGAATTTAGCCTTTGAGTGTGTGCTGCTGTGAACAGGGCGAACTCTGGGCTCGCAGGCCGGTCTAGACCGAATCTGTCAAGGATCAACCAAAGAGAAAACTTCATTTTTTTTCTCCTTTTTTAGGCTGCTAAAAATGATGAAATAATTTCATAATGACTGTAATGTGAGGAGTTTGAGTCTTAGTTCAGTCATGGGAACTTAGTTTGGAAGCTTTATTAAAGAGTTAAGATTAGACTCGGGGATATGAAGTTCAGCTTAGCCCATAGAAGGAGACTGAAAGGATCTAGCGGGTATGTCTGCATGCTTACACATCCATAGATATGCCGTCTACACTCGTTCTCACACACAAAGCTAAATTTAGCGGAGATAGGGAGTTTTGGGATGTTTTTATGAGCTGTTCTCCAGTCAGGGTGGACCTTGTGCCATGGGCTTTGGGTTGTCTTGCTGAGACACATCTGCCATGCTTGACTAGTGTACCGAGTGTAACCGGTCAACAAACGCCTGTCCAGAATATTCACTATCTCTGGGACAACATCGCACTGCTCCATAGACTCTTTCTCGTCAAAAAGTTGAGCTCAACTTCAAAGCAGTTACTTTAGACGTGACTCCTACCACTTGTGCTTTGACTGTGTGGTTTATACACAGCAGTGTGGAGGACATGTTTGATCAAAGTGCAATATTGCATCAATAAATACAGAAGTTAATGATTTGGTATCACATTTTGATTTAAATAAGGAACCAATGGTTGATATAGTATCACATGCCAAGTTCAGTTTAGCTTTACACATAAAGCACCAATTTACAGCGACATCATCCCAAGACACCTCCATTTCAATCCAGTTATCATCCAATTTAAACAAACCCAAGACATGACCCCCATTAGTCAAGATTTATAGTCACTGTGTTCATATTGACCGAGTACAATATAAGCCAATTATAGAGCTAATTGCCCAGCTGAGGGCAAATCTTCCCCATCCTGAGCGTGTGGTGGGGGATGGTGGGGAGGAAAATCTTACCGTTTACAGGAAAAAGGCGGCCATCTCCAATTGGTTTGGACAGGAACGAGTGGTCAACAAGCAGCTGCACTCCAAGCCAGGGACCCACTGAGGAAAGTTCAGAAGCACAAATTAATGACAGTAATGATACCATAGATTTATACATGGAGAGTAAAGGGTGCTGGGAGGGGCTCAGTGCATCATGGGATGTCCTCTAGCAGCCTGAGCTGACCTAAGGGTCATTAGGCCAGTCCTCCTAACTATAACATGTATCCAAAAGGAAAGTTTTAAGCTTAATCTGAAAGGTAATGAGGTTGTCGTGAGGTCAAACTGGGAGCCGGTTCCATAACAGCTGACTGCTACCTGATAACCATTTGTCTTACAAATAATTGCTTTAATGCTTGATCGGTGTTTTCTATTTGGATCCATATTATTGACTCACAGTTGAGTCGACGTGTCAGTGCACATAGATGTATTGTTACATCCCTATTTACACGTGCTGTTCTCTACTAATTCTGGTTTAAGTGGTATTTAGAGCCGCTTTTTAAAATGTGTTCCTGGTGTAAAACCATGAAGAATGTTGTGAAGCACTGGGGCTGAATTCACACTTATCTTTCAGTGAATGTTTTGGTTGTAGTGAAGTCTCAGGGTGTTTTTATTCACAGTTTAGCATTCCTGAGAAACGGAGTGCTTCCCCAACCATGTAGCCTGTCTCCTACTTAGAGTCTGCATCATTTATCAAAATCGGACGTCCGGCTCAGGTCGTCTGGCCCTGCAAAGATCTGGGGCTCAGATCTGATGCCCATTTGGATTTTTTTTTTTTTTACCGGTGTGCAGAAATATGGAAGGGATCACATTGTAATCCGAGAAGATGCTGCTCAGGTGTCTGCTCTAATAGCATCACTAATAAATATCAGAAGGTGTCTCTGTTTCTATGGGAACGAAGGATGGTGCGACAAAGTGCAATTTGTGTCAGTAACTTCAACAACGATGCCTTTGTTCACCCGATTTCTGCACCAAGATGAAGAATAAACATCACAGGGGAGACTTCTCTCCTGCCAATGTTTTTCTGTCTTGCATGCAGCGGCTTTTTAACAAAGATCACAGTCGTACAACGCGGGATCACAGGCTCCTTTTTAATCCATTCTCCATACCTACTGCAGCACTGTCACTGCAGAGCTGTCACGCATCCCTTTGTTCACACAACAAATTAGCCCATTTGCTTGCTCTTTCCTTTCCTCTTCGCCTCTGACAACAAGCATTGTGTAAGGTATTGTCAGATTTCTGTGCAGGATTAAAAGTAATTATTTCAACAACAAGCCTGGCCCGCTCTCCTATTCAGCTGGTGTTCAGAATCGGTGTAAAGTGTTTGTATCTCTCAGTAAATCATTGCTTTGTAGAGTTCGGGAATATGTGTGTCAGCGTCCCTAAAAGTATGGCAGATCAGAATAAAAGAAATAATTACATTAAATGAAAACAACCCCTCAACCCGTAGATAAAACATCCTTTTAAAGAACTCGGAAAAGGTCTTGCATTAAAAGGACCTGGGCAATTTTTCATTGTAAGAGAACAAGTATTCATATGTTAATATTTCAAACAGATGCATAATGTTCGAACTGTTGCAAAAGCAACGGAAAACAAAGGCGATGACTTTTTGCTCCCCTCTGGTATTTGTGTGAAAACTAAGCAGACTCGACTTGTTTGTCAGTTTAACATTGTGTAATATGTAATTGAGTTTGAGACCTGCAGGTAAGCTGAGAGTTCTATCAGGGCAAAATAAAACGCATCGGCCAATCCAAAGCAGCGATGTCCCACATATCTTCTGGCGCTCTCTGAGGGGATTGTTAGGATTCAGGGGATGTGTTGGAAAAACACATCCAAAACACACACTGTGGCTTCCATCCGTCAGACCGCTGCTGGCCTGAAAAATACATAAAACACTTTGTAGTTTCTTTGAACCTGGTTCAGATGCAAGGTTTGGATGTTTCTCACATGTCTCCCGTTCCACATAACACATTTTATGTGTCATCGACTTGTTCATGAATGCATTGACTGCAAAACAGCTGCTTTGCTTCCAGTCATTTAGCTCATTTTTAAAATGTCTTTTCTCTCTTTTTTTCATGTTTGATGTCCTCCTCCTTTTCTGAATCTGGTCTGGATTGTACTCTTTGCAGGTAAGTCACTCTCATTTCACAGACCTCGGTTTCAACTCGTGTTTCCACCCGATGCAAATAAATCCTGTGCCATTGTGTGTGTGTTACTAGTTCCTGCAGGATTTAGTGTGCCATAACATTCTGTCAGAGCTGAGAGGTGGAAAACCTGGATGCTTAAGTACACGCTGCCTCCTCCCTAAGCTACATTCCATCTTAGTGAACTTCACCCAAAGCACCCAGTAAAAGGCACACATGATATGAAAAAGTAATACCTTTTATATAGCTAGGTAGTAAAAGTATTTAGTAATTTAGTTTTCCGTTGTCAAGTCCTCCCCCAAAAGGGTTCACACAGCGCATAAACCTGGATGGGCTTTTTAGTGGATGCATAAAGCGGATAGAAAAGCTGACTAATTCATCCAGATCCACGCTTGTTTCTGAAAACACGCTGGGGTCAACTTCCAGAGAGGCTGGATCCTTTTGTTCTTCTCTTTCCCAAAAATACTCCCTTTCAGGTCAATTTTGTGTTCTTATTTTGGGGTTTCTCAGCTACTGTCAGGGCCAGGAAACTGAGTTCTCTGGTTCGCTTCATGCCAACCAACGACAACTCATGGTAATCGAGTTTTCATGGTTGTTGGTTATCTTGCCCTCTTTAGAAATTCTTAATGCAGCACATTCTCAGGCAAACTGGGGAGTCCTTTAAATGATATTAATCTTTTTGTCGTAGAGCACCATTTCACAACAGTCGTCTCAGGGCACTGTCCACATATTCAATCAAGACAGTTCATTGTGACCCAATCCGTGCTCCATGCAAGCCAAGGAAAAAAAGAAAGAAAAAGCTAGCAAAAAAATAAAATCATAATTCAGTTTGAAAAAGTGCAGTGAGGAAGCAAACTGGGGCTGGAACCCAGTGGTAGAGTTTAGTTAACATTCAGAACAACATGTTGACAGGTCACATTCTACATACTAAGTACTTCAACCAATCACACACATTCAGCTCCTCATAGATCAGTGTCTATTGGGCAACGTGGGATTCAGGGTCCTGCAAGAAGAGCTGGGCAATATGTTGAGAGTTCAGATATATCAAGGCTGTCAAACAACATATTTAGAGAAAGTGAATATAGTTTACATTGAGTTAGCGTGTTTTGTGTTAAAACTATCTCTGTTTTAGCATTTTGTACAACTGTATCTTTTTTTTCGTCTTTTATTATTTTAATACACATCTACTTTAATTTCAGTCAAATATTTTGATGCACATGTGCTTCTGGTCGCCTCAACGATCCAGGCTTAATGTATACAAGCTAGGGCCGTTGTATCCTTAAGTGACCTTTAGCACTGAAGGCTGTAAATTTGAACTGTCTCTTTGTTTACTTGACCAAAAAAAACGTCTTATCGAGATATATATCGTATATTGTGATAAAGGGAAAAAAAAAATCAAGATAGGAAAATTGGTTTATATCGCTCAGCCCTATGCTAAGGAGACTTCAGCATGTAGTCGGCGAAGCCTGGACTTTCCAGCTGGCAGACGACTGCTCCTCCCCCTCCAGCTGCATCTACTTGTTATAGCATTTTGCTACCACTTGGGGGCAGTCTCAGGGCTATCTGGGACGTAATCTGCTTAGTTTTACTCTGCTGTGGAAAAGACCGACGTCAGAAGGGTGAAGCGAAACGGCCATGAGGAAGTTCGGTAGCTTCTGCTTGTTTGGTGACGTGTTCGGTGCACTTCATGCATCTGCAGGCGGCTCTTTTCAAGGGCATGTGCAGAACCACAGCAGCCATTTTCAGCTGCAGTGATGATCAAACCACCTGCATTCAGCGTGGTGCCTTACCCAGGTTGGCTCAGAAGTCCCCGGAGTGCACAGGGATCCACCGAAGCTCTCAGTCTTATTGATTTGTGTCATTCTGTCCCAGCTGCGACTTTGATGTGACAGTTTCATCTGAGCTCTGCTCATGGAGTCTTTAATTAGATTTCACTGCCGGGGCCACTCTCCTGGGGATGGAGGTTGTGAAAGGGAAAGGGATTTGATGATGGCTTTACGTGTGTGTGTGTCTGTGTAAAGGTAAGATGAGGAACTTTGGTTACTTCTAAGGAAGGAGTTAACTTCTGTGTTGTGTGTGTGCAGGGATCATAAATTGCAAAGTTAACTTGAGTGAGTGTAAGCGAGTGAGAGAAAGTAAAAGCTTCACGTCTGTACCATCTTGGCTCGGATTAAACCCTAAACTCACAGGGCTAATACCACCACACCTTAAATCCACCGGTTCTTACCTCTGACTTAGCAGAACCACTCTTAATCACAAGTGCAATATTTGTAGGAGTGAGAGAGTCTGTGCAGCCGGGAGTCTCCTCAATGCAAACAGCTCTGTTCAAAGTATCAACAGCAGTTAGAAGAGCAGCTGCTGGAATATAGAAATGCCTCCCAAGTGGGATATAGACTGAGACAATTGTTGAGTTTTCAGCATTTTTATGTTTTTTTTCATGTTCTTAAAGGTTTTTCAGGGAATTTCAGATTGGGGATGGAACCTTTTTTATCTCAGATCCAAGAACAAACATGCTAAAAAAGGAAAGTGTTTTCATCTTTCTGTGCAGCTGCAGTGATAAGCAGTTGCTCACTGATGTTTTGTACAAACCAGGAAAATAAAGCCAAAGCAGTTGACTGATTATTTGATTAACAAGCTGGAGAAAACCCCCAAAACAAAAACAAAAAAACACAATTACAAATGATTACTTACAGCAGTCCGACAAGCACAAATAATAATGAACTGCTGACTGTTTCAATGGGTTATGAACAATTTAAAGTCCAGAACTTTCTTTGGAGTGATTTCTATGTGTTATTTGTTACAACAGTTATTATCAATAATGTGATCACTGAGCTTATCATGTGTGGTTGGTTTGAGGTCGTAAATAAGTTCATGGGAGAGCTATTACACTTAGAGAATTCACATTCATTAAAATGAATTTGACAAACAGAGACATGGATGTTTTGTTACAGGCAGGACATTCAATTTAGACTGGTTATTTATTTATTGGTTATATTCATCTGAATTTGAATGCAGGTTTGCCATTAGGGCAGTTACTAATTACACATTTGACAAAATTTGGTATTAGCTGCCTTTTGTATTTAGAAATGCAGGTGAAGTTGAGGGAATAAATGCTGATTTTGTTTCTTAAACTTTGAACGTATGTTTTTTTTTGTGATTTGAACTTTTGCAGCTTAAAAAACCCTAAATATCCTGAAAAGTTCTGTGGAAATGATCCAGCCTGGGTCTGCACTCATTGAGGATGAACTAATGGCCTTAAATACAGTTACTCATGCATGGGAATATAGTTCAGTCATGAAAGATTGATAATATAATGGCTAATGCCATTGTTTGCACCGTTTTAGAGCTTTCTGGTTAATTCATGTGCACCAGGCGGCGCTTATAAACAAAGCAGAGCAGCTTTTCCTCCAGGAGCGTTAGATGTGCTGCACCTGCTGCAATATTCAGATCCAAGACTCCGGGATCAATAGATTGTAACTCAGACATGTTGAAGCACAAATGGAGCCTCCACCCTCCTCTGGTCAGACGGACAATGAGCCACAGCCTCATTTTCATCAAGATAAGAGGACTTTGAAGCCGGACGGCTAATGTTGGTCTCAGCTGTGCAGCCAGGTGTGAAGCGAGTTAACGGGGACGTCAAAAAGTGAAATCCAGTCTCTCATTGTTTTAAATGTATTGTTAACATTTTGATTAATTTATTTTCAGACACATTTATTTATTTACATGTATTTTATAGTGAGGTATATTTATGTATGTATGTTTTTATTTAAGGGATCATTTGGGGAAAATTATGAATACCAGACCTTTTGAGTGTTAGCTGAATGAAATTAATCAAGTTAAAAGGGTAAATACAGCAGACCTGACCTTCGACCAGTGCTCAGTGGTGTAAGATCTTCGTTGCGCTGTGGACAGATCCTGAGGTGACTCAGGTCTGCAGCTCGTTCACTGACATAATGCAACTGTTGATGGGCAGCAACAGAACCTAAGTTGCTTTTTTCTCTGTTATTCAGACTCATTCCTGCTTTGAAAAGCTGGTTTTTTAAATTTTCCACGTCAAAGTCTTACCTGAAAGTTCTCCAGAGAAATATGCACAGCAAAAGATTTTCTGCACTTTTGGCACTTCCTGTTTTTTGTTTTTTTTTGATAACCCATTTGCATAATGCACACTTCCCTGCTTCAAGCTAATCCTGTGGGATCACCACCTTTAAGACATTTACTGGACTCCTTTGAAGACATAAAAGAAACTTCACCGAATGCTAAATCCTACATTTAGTTGCAGCAGGACTGATGGGAGCAAACTGAGATGTAGGAACTCTTACATAAAATGTCTGAATGAATAATTGTGCCATCTGTCTCCTTTTTTGATCAATCCTTGGTGACTCGCATACACAACCTTGTTCATTCAGCTCAGGTGGAGTGTGTTTGTGGTCTCAAACGAGTGCTAATCCCAGCAGGGTTTATCATCTCCCATTCTGGCCGCAATATTTCCTAATCCAAGTAAGGAGCTTGTGTAATGAAACCATATGAGATGTAATTACTATCAAATGGAGTCGGGTTTTTCTGAAAGCATCAGCACAACTATAATTTCTCATTAAGCGGCCGTCACTCCTAAGGTGCTCCCTTGGCCCTCAATTACACAGAGGTTTATGAGACCTCTGGCTGGCTGGAGAGCGGCTGCGCATGTGGGTCATTCTCACGTCTTGAGGTCTTCAAATCCTCGTCCAGACATTTGCACGCTTAAACTCACAGGTGTCTCGTAATGACAGTGTCAAGCAGTTTGAAAGTAGCCCTAAAGCCTGCGCAGCTCTGAGCGTTTCTGCAGATTTCACAGGCTTGGCAAAGGCGTTAACACGTCTAGCATTAGCACTTACGTTCCCACCGGTGCTGCAGTCAGACAAACATTGACCTTGTAGCGAGGTTCTGCCCACATAGCCCAGTAATAATGGTCGCTCTGCAAGTTTTCTTTAATGAAGTCTTCACAGAAAGAACTGGGACTCTACGATGTATTGGCTACTTTATTATGAGGGTGTGCACAGGCTACTTTTGTGAAATGCAAATGTGATGCAATGCCACAAGGATGTTTTACCCACAGCTCAACAGAAGCCTTTCTACCCCATGAGCTCGCTGTACTCCAGCGGTCTCCAGTCACCACATCTCAATTCATTGGGATGAGATTCTCATCATGGATGTGCAGAAACTGTGTGATCTCAAATAATGTTGTCAACACCTTGTTGAATCCATACCACGAAGATTAAAGTCAGTCCTAGCGAGGTGTACCTAATGAAGTGGTCTCTGAGTGTATATTTTTATGATTCATTTGAGCTGTTGCCTACATAGAGATGTCTTTTAGCCGGTGTTGGAGTGGCAGCAGCTGTTACACCAAACACACAAAAGCTGTGACACACTCAGACCTTCCTCTCAGCGGTGGTTGAGAGCACTAAGTGTTCAGAAGTATAGCTGCACTCGTTCTGTCCATGGTGGTGATAATAGTTGACAGAAGGGCTGCAGTTGTGCATGCAATCTGTGGATATCTCCATCGGATGTGCATCTCATTCTGTGGAGAAATATGGAGATATAGACGGTGTGTTTAGCAGTGATTTGTAGGCAGAGGGCAGAGAGAAGAGATCCTGATGTTCACACACATTATGCAGCATATAGCTGCACACGGAGGAAGGACAAATCAGAGAATTTTTTTTAAATGTTGGCATAAATAAAATAACAAAGAAGCAAAGAGAAGCAACCGAATCTACCATGCTCTGTAAACAGTAAATACACCCCACATGCTGACTCTGAGGGAAAACAGGTGGGAAAGGCTGCAGGTCCTCTACCTGGAGTTGGGAGGCTTCTTGCTGGAAACATTATAAAATTGGTTTTGTAAGGAATTTAGAAACACAGAAAAAACATCTAGCCAGTTTTAGACCTCCAGCTGTCCTTTATCATAAAAGCTGCTGTTTGAGGCTTAAATGATGCTGGAACAGTGGGAATAAAGAAAGAAGAGCATGTATCTGTGATTAAATGCTGTTTCTCCTGCAGGTTGCACACTGATGCCTGAAAGGCATGGGTCTCATGCTGTGTTGCATGTCTGAACAGAAAAACTATTTGCTGAACATGTTTGTCCATCACAGTGGTGTATAATCACAGAACAGCAAACCACACGATATTTAGTTTTACGGTTACTTTCTGTATCATATTAATGTTTTTCAACTAATTTACTGTGCATGTACCTTTACTCTTGCATATAAAGCTGCTGATTATCCTGCATGCAGTGAGATGTACTCAGCGTATCTATTTCTTTCTGGTATTTTTTTCTCTTTTCTTTCTAGAACCCAAAAAATCTGGCTAGGCTAGATCGGTTTGTTTAGAGGGAACTAATTCTTCCTTCCCCTGGGAAGTGATGCTATTGTGGGATTTTCAAGATCGTTTAATTGTTTCATCGCATTTAATACTACAAATTATTGTAAAATGAACTAATTGTGAAATCTGTAGTGCAAACATGGCTGTTTACTTTTCTGTCTGTATATTTATTTTTTCTTGAGCAATGTTCTGGCTAAGTCTAATCTCAATAAGTGTCGATTTTCCTGTCATTACTCCCAGATACTGTGAAATAAAGCAGAAATAAGCCGACGTCAGCTGGTAACACTGAGATGCTGATGCATCAGTGGAGTTTGAACAAGTTGGCTCCTGCAGTATCTCAGCTCTGTACATTTCTGCTGATTCACAACCCTACTGTAGCTGTGCAGAGTTTGCTTTTAGGCTGAAAAAACGCTGAATTCTCTCACAACCAGAATATTTTTTAAAAACATTTTTAGTTGGAAGGACTCTAACTTAACCTTAAGATAGAAGAATGCACACTTTTGGCTGTATTTTCTGTGCAGTTAAACCATTTCTGCATCTTTTTGCTCTCCTTCAGCTTCCTTAAAAATAAGCTGTTTCATTGTGTAACAGAAGCTGCCCCCAACACTTGAGCCCGGGTGAGGTTTGCCAGCTGTGTTGCCACCCTCCACATTCACAGAGATCTGAACTCGCGCCACACTAACACTTCTCCTAGCACTTCTTGTCCAGGCCAGCAGAGTGACAGAATAATTCCCCGCTAGGAGAGGAGGGAAGCCGTCCAGTTCACAGTGTTCTGAGCATCGCAGCCAGACTCAGTTTAAAGCACCGTTGGCTCGCTCCTGAGAGCTTTTCCATGCAGAGTCTTTCTCATGGACAATTGGTCTCGCTTCTTTTCCTCCTTTCACTCAGTTCCCCTTCATTCTTCATCTAACCCCATCATCTCCTTGTCCATTTTTTTCATCCGTTGAATCCTTTTTCCTCCCTTCCCCTCTCCCCCTCTGGCCTCTTCATCCAAATTTATCCTGTTTTTTTTCTTTCTTCCTCCTTCACACATGCTTATCCACTGTACCCTGTGTCCTTTCTGCCGTCATTATATCTTTTCCTTCCATGGCACCCTAAAGGTCCCTCTCAAGTTTGATATGAGACACTTAAACTCTTCTTTTCTCTCTTGGCATATGGATCTTTCTATTATAACTGCTCGGGAATATATGAGAAATAAACAACACAATAACATGTTTTTTCACTTTTTTAGCTGCGTTTAGATAATCTGATTAGTTAGTTTTGTGAAATCGATTCATTTTTAGTGAGCTCATATCTCAAATTAGCATTAGCTGGTGGTGAGAGCTGCAGTTTGCATCAAAAACTATTAAGCCCATATGTTTCATAGCAGTGTGACCTACTTAATTAAATGTAAAGTATTCTGTGTGTTCACACACACTAACAGCAGCAGTGTTGATCACTCCCATGTAAAACAGGTAATGGAAGCATAATGGCTAAATTTAGCCCTGTGTGTGACTTACACTGATAGAATGTGATATATGGTGCTCATTAGTGTGCGAGCTAACAACCCCCTCACCCCAACCGCCTCGTCTCGGCCGTGAATTTAAAGGAACACTCCCGTGTTTTTCTAAGCTTATCTGGGTTCGTACTGCTCAGGGATCCAAACGAAGAGTTGCTGCTTCTTCCACAAAGAACGCAGATGTCAGAGAGATGGGGAAAGAACTCCGGCTGTCCAGTTTTTATCAACAAAAATGGACTTATGTTGTTTTTTACCTCTTTTTTTTGGGGAGGGGGGGGGCTTAGTGACCAATTACTGTACAGTTTTGATCATTTCTCCTTTGATAATTTCTCCCTGATTTTCTCCCTGAGAATCAGAAGCAGCCAAAATTAAATGGATTCAGAGTTTTTGTTTAAATGAAAATTAATGTTTAGTTAAATATGTTTACAAACCATTAGTGAGAAAAAAGAATCATAAAACAAAACTACAGCAGGTTTCAGGATAAAGTATTTCAAGTTTCTGGATGTAGTTGTTTTACATTTTATTACCCATCATCAGTATAATTGACATTTACAGATTAATCTGATCCTTTTTGCTTGCAGTAGCATTTTTCTTGTGACTTCATTTTCTATCCACCAGATTTAAAAGACTAAGCTCTTCCTTCTCTTATTTTACTTATCTTAAATATAAAAGAGCTTTAGCAAAGCGCTCTGTTAGGCCTTTTTAGGGAATAAAAGCCAATGTACCAGGTAATGAATGTTGTGATTTAGATTATTATTAACAAATGGAAGCTCTCGATTTACCGGTCGATCTATGTTCCTAACCTCACCTATGGTCACGAGCTCGGGGTAGTGATCGAAAGAACGAGGTCGCGGGTACAAGCGGGCGAAATGAGCTTCCTCCGCAGGGTGGCCGGACTCTCCTTTAGAAATAGGGTGAGGAGCTCGGTCATCCGGGAGAGGCTCGAGGTTGAGCCGCTACTCCTCCGCCTCGAGAGGAGCCAGATGAGGTGGTTTGGGCATCTGGTCAGGATGCCCCCTGGACGCCTCTGGGCTTCCCTGCTTAGGCTGCTGCACCCACGACCCGACCCCGGATAAGCGGAAGAGGACGGTACGGTCGGAAATTTCTGCAAAAGAAATCAATACTTCAGTAGCGTGATCTAGTCTTTCAATAATTCTATAATAATTTAATAGTATTTTGCTGAAAACTCAATCACTTACAGTTAATACTCTCATTATCTTTGTTATTTCACAAACATATGACTGACTGGCCCCGGGACCTTGAATTGAAATAAGCAGTATTAAAATAAATGAATGTCTGACTGGTACGGTGATAAAATGAGGCCAACAAACTGACAGAGGACAAAGGAAAATAGGAAGTGTTTACACAGTTGGAGCTAATTACAAACAGAGGACAGGCCTGGGTAATTTGCTGACTCAAGCCCAGGTATGAGATTAAAACTGAGAAACATTATAGGTTCCTAAAATTCATCAGTTAACTGGATTTTGCTGAAGAAGCCATCCTTTGCATGTGCAGCACACTCTGAACATAAATTTAAAAAAAAAAAACCTCTTTGTGCTCTCCATGTTTGGCTGTTTGATTTGGTTCCATGTTTGGCATTAGTCCAGCTGCTGCGCTACACCATATTCCTTCCAGCGCAGCTTATCAACTTTTGTTTGATGAATGTAGTTGAGTTTTGGGGTGATGCACAACAGCTCCTCTGAGAGCCTCTTTGAGCTGATGTAACCTTTTTCCTGCTTTCCTAAATATAGTTGCTCACATGGCGCTTTGCAGGAGTATGATACAGCCATGAAGACAGCTGTGATATTTCTGCTCCAAACGTGATCGGAGAGCTTTTAAAATCAGTTATTACCTCTGGCTTGAATCTGCCTCAGCTAAGGCCTAGAGATGGAGGTGTGTATGCATGAGTCTGTGTGTGGCCTGTTCCTCCCTGAAGAGATCATTAGCAGCTGACCACCTTTGTCAATACCACTCCTCAGCACCCTGACCACTCCTCTGTGTAAAAGAAAGAAACCAATTTACAGGGCACGCTAACATGTTAGACACGAAGTGTACAACAATACTCACAAAATGAGAGATCACCTGAAGGCCTTCAGGGGGTGAGCAAAGGTGGTTTTACACCTTTTGATGTGGTATTTCTACTCAGGAGGGTGCGAAAGTTCAAATAGGCAGTTGGGTGAAGGGTTAGAGGCAGATATCTACAGATACACAGGGCTGCGGATGAAATGTGAAAGTTGAGATTAACACTTGAAATTGTAATGACTCAGCTTGATCTTACAGGACTGATCTGGAAGAAACACTTGTCTTGAATCCAGCTGCTTTTGGGAAACTAAGAACTGGCAGTTTTAGAAGGTAAAATATTTTAACTAATAAATAAATGTAAATTAGAAAGAAAAAACTGAATCATAATCAAACCAACACGCCTTGGAAATGAGATGGTGAAGGAATGGAGGCGCATCAGACCTAGCCTGAACATGCATGGACTAAAGATAAGCAAAGCCTTAGCACTGGATGGCATGTCCTTCAACTGGGCATTATTGCAAACAGTGAAATCAAATCCCCGAACACTGTCCATGTTATATCCTTTCAATGCATCACATGAATAGTAATCCACTACTGAAAATAGCTCCAAAGAAATGCAAGCACTCCTCTTATAAGAGCATATTTCCAGCTTCTTTAGTTGTTTTGTTCTAAATACAAATCTTTGATTGTGAATATTGGCACTAATGAAAAGTATACAAAGTAATGTTTATTATTATTAGAAAAAATAAATAAATAAATTATATAATGATGGCAGCTGTTAGAAATGGATGAACTATAAGAAAAGGAACATAATTTGAAAAAAAGGTGAATTTGTCTTTATGTTTGTACAAATGCAACAATACTGTCAAGTGTTTGGACTTATGAATTGAGGAATTTTGAAAAACACAGTGAATAAAGAATATTTTGGTAACACACAAAAAAATGAAATTTTTTCTTGATTTGTTAATTCCTCCTGCTGGATTTCTTTTTACAAAGAAGAGATATTAAGGAATATGAAAAATAAAAGAACAAAAAAGCTAGAGCAGAGGGACAAATACTGAGACAAGGAGGGCATGATAATGACTAAATCCATCACTGTGACACACATTGCCAATCTTCATGGATCAGAGGCTTTAAGTGCTGCGCTATGTCGGGTTCAACATTAACACACAAACCAGTACCAACCAAGGAGCTGATTTATTATGGAGCTATTCTTTGCCCCGGCTTGTAAGAACACAGCCTTGAATGTGTTTACAGTATGTGTGAGTGTGTGTGATCTTTGAGTAAAGGTAGTAATGAAAAGTAATGACATTTTCCCACAAAGTGATGATTCTGATGAATTGGGCTGTAAGAGTTGTGGCTTCTTTCAGTTCCTCTTAGACATAAATTTCCCAAACAACCCCCCCCAAAAAAGAAGAAGAAATGATGAGCTGCACAATGAAGAGGTAGGGCCAGGGATTGGATTGGACATTCATTTAGATCACTTTTTATTTCTTTCATTTGTTGCATAATAGGGCTGAAATTCATTGTTGTACCTCCAGATTTTCAGTAAATTCTTGGAGGTGGATGTACTGTGGAGGTCTGTATGAAATAAAATTAACAAAAACACAAATGTATTAAAACATTCTTAATATGAGCCAAACAAGGAAATGGAAACTCTTTGATGTCACCGCCTTG
>JAVQJG010240579.1:0-11202 GCA_036024015.1 Craterocephalus amniculus | reverse complement strand
TCTTGTTCTGGAAAATTAGAATTAACTCTCCCTCCCCCCCCCCCCCCCCCCCCACATCTCATCTGATGTCCAGCAGAATCCGTTAATGGTCACAGCTGGGCAGCTGGAGCTCCTGCTGGTGCCGTCACCACATCTGCTTCCACTTCAAGAGATAATTTTTCTATCCGTTTAATTCAAGAGTCTGATGTTTTAAAGGCGCTACAGATGCACATAAATCTGCTGGATTAGACAAACTGAATCCCTTCTTATAGTTTTCTCTCTTTTCAACTTGTCCTCTCAAACATGAGAAATTTCTCAGAGTCAGAATGACTTTGTCTCTGAGCCAGCTCCTGGCAAACCAAGTTTCTTCCAGTACAACCAGTGCAAACGGGATCAGCTAAACCAGAGCAGTTAGTTTCCGACCGCGCTGCTCCGTCTGTCTCAGCTCAAACTGCCTCCAGGGTTGTACAGGTGACGTGAAAGTAAAGCAGGTGTGTCGCTCTCAGGTGTTCACGCTGCCCAAGGTGAGTGCCAAGATGAAGCTGAAGCTGACGGCCGTGGACGGATCCAGAGTACGCAGGGTGGGCGTGGCCTGGTTCGGCAGCCGCACGGAGGACTACGGCGAGAGCGGCCTGCTGGTTCTGACCAACCAGGGAGACGTTCACGTGGTGTCGCTGCCCCACGTCAAGATGCAGGTGCAGCACCCGTGCATCCGGCGAGAGGACGTCAGCGGCATCGCCTCCTGCGTCTTCACCAAGCATGGCCAGGGTAGGGAGCGTCGGGCAGGGCTCCTCCTGCAGCACATCACTCCTGACCTCGTCTCTAACTCCTGCTTCTACGTCTCCAGGCTTCTACCTGATCTCTCCGTCAGAGTTTGAGCGTTTCTCTCTGTCCACGCGGTGCCTGGTGGAGCCTCGCTGTCTGGTGGAGGAGCCCATCCGTCCTGCCTCCCCCAACCATCTCCAGCCTGATGGAGCTTCCTCTGCTCATCGGTACCCAGCCTGACCTCAGCTTCATCCGGTTGTGGAGGAGCTTTTCTCATGAGCTCACGTGTTTTATCTTCTCTGTTCCCCTAGGACGCCTCAGGACGGCGAGGATGCAGGTAAGTGTGTGTGGGTGCATGTGTGGTTGTGCTGCTGCCTTTCTGTGGCTGCGTGTCCTGATGTGACGTCTCTGCCTGCTGCCTGTGTTCCAGAGAGTGCAGCTAGACGTGTTATGGAGCATGCTTTGCTGAATGACGAGAGTGAGTACTTCTGTCCACGTAGCCGGCCTCTAACCGCTCTGTCAGCTTTCTGCCATCACAGGATGAGCATCATCTGCTTCCTCTCACCGTGGCTGCCGTCAGCTTTACTCTGACTGAGCTGCACGTCTCCTCTACGTGATGCTGAGCTTTGTTTACAGCCGTATGACGGATGTATGACCTTGTCTTTCAGAAGTTCTCCAGGAGATCCAGAAGTCCCTGGAGGGAGACCAGACGTAAGTACAAGTCTCTGCTTCCACAGCAGAGCCCGTCCTTTCACACAGAGGCTCACGGATACGTGTGGACCTGTGGTCAGAGCAGCCGGTTCGGCCCAGATAACGTAGCTGCCAGCGATGATGATGCATTTAAATTAATAATAATGATGATGCATTTTATTTTTCAGAGCTTTTCAGGGCTCTCATGGACACTTAACATCATTTTTAACTGATGGTGTGTGAAGCCCAGACATTGTCGTGATGCTATACAAATAAAGTTGAATTGAATGAGAACACAGACAAAAAATGAAATGAAGATGATAGAAAAGATGAATGAATGGTGTATTGATCAGATCCTGCCTCTCTGATTGGCTGACGGTGGATGAGGAGCAGGAACATGTGGTCCAGAAGTGTTGACGGAAGCTTTTCTGGTGTCTTCAGGTCATTCCCGGAGAATAATGTGAAGACTGCCCTCGCCTGAGCAGCGTCTGCCACCAGTTCAGGTAAGACTGAGGTAGAATCACATCCTTCTTCTGTGGTTTTATTTTGCAGCTCATAATGGTTCCTGGTGTCTCCTCAGAGACGGGACGTGTCCTGCAGTCCTCAAGCTCGGCTACTAAACCACTACTGACTCCACCGTTCACACCGAAGGGCTCCTGGTCCTGCTGCAGCTGACGGCGGGTGGAGGAGACCAGCTGTGCCTAAAGACCACACACTGTCACTGAGCATGCTCAGAAGCAATTAATCCAAACTACGTGAAGAACATTGTTGACATGTGACCAACGTGAGAAGATGCCACATCCTAAAGCCTTTATCTGCACCAGCATCACACTCTGCCTCGCTCCGGGATGGACGAACCACGACGTAGAGCCTCTAAAGCCTGAACCTGCTCACTTCAGCATTCGTCCGCTTTTAGGGTTTAAAACCAGTTTTTAAGATGTAAAACCAGTTTTAAGATGTAAAACCAGTTTTTAGGATTTAAAAACTGTTTTTTAAGAAGTAAAAACCAGTTTTTAAGATGTAAAAACCAGGTTCTGTAAAGAGAACAATTTTCCAAACTGTAAGATGCGAGCGGAAACCCACGTCTGCGCCTGAAGAAACACTAAGCCAACACCTGAAGTCACTTTCTGGTTTTTTTGCTCAGGATTTTTTGGTAGAAAATTAGTTGAAACTTGATCAAATCAAAAATCGTTTTCTGCTGTTTTTAAATGTGTTTTTCATGATTTAATAAGTTTAGATGTTTTCTGATACAAACGACCTCCATCATGACTGAACCAATCAGCGACTTGGCAAAATTTCCTGACCACTGATTGGTCCTGGTTAATGGTGCTCCCACACTGTATGCTCCCCCCACAGGTACTTGTGCACTACTGCGGAGCTCCAAGGCTGTACGGTTGGAGCAGCTTTTCTTCGGGGTCTTGTTTATTCCATGGATGAACGATATGATTTAGGAATGTAACTCGTAGTGAAATGATGTAATATATAGTGTGTGTGACTGTACCTGTGGGCCGGATGGAGCAGGGGTCGGCTGCTACACCAGGAGATGTTTGGTACTCTGTCATGATGCTGGGTGTTTAGCAGCTAGAATATATTTTTGTAGCATACCTGATATTTTTCAACTGTAAGGTTGTCACACTACGATTTGATGCAGATAATTATTACACCTTTTTATTAAGAAACGTTTGGTCTGCTGTCATTCCTCGCCGTGGGGGGAGAGCTCAGTTCGTTTAGAAGTTGCATCTGAAGCTCCCAGAGTTTATGTGCAGGAGATGAACATCATGAAACATCACACTGTGTAACTCAAAGTCTTCAGACAGGAACAACAGCAGGAAATGAATTTGGGTCAAGATGACATCTTTGTCCATTTAAAAAAAACAAAAACGTATGGTTATCGCTCCATTCCACCAAGCAGTAATGACAAAACTGGAATTTCCTCCTTGATGTTGGACTTTTATCCTGAAGCTCAGTTTGCATCAAATGGCTTCATGTTGATGGAGGCTTAGGTCCAATCCCATTTCTCCTTTTTACCCCTCCCAATGGGCTTTATGCATAACTCCATTACTTCCTGAACCTAAGCCAGCTGCTTTGTGTCCTGTCTTTCATTACTGGACAAACTGATTAATCCAGGTGTGTCTTGCCATTTACTTAGGTCACACACACCTGGATTAATCAGTTCGTCCAGTAATGAAAGACAGGACACAAAGCAGCTGGCTTCAGTTCAGGTAGTAGTTGAGTTGTGCATAAAGCCCATTCCCCTCTCCCTTCCCCTCACCCTAAAACAGAGGGGGAGGGCTGAAAGTTAAACTCTACAGACAGCAATCGTATAGGTCATCAGTAGCTCGTCCATGCTGGCTTTTATGTAAGCAGATTCAACCAACTGTTGTTGCAAATCTGGCGCAATCATGCCATCTAGAGCTGTGGTGATCTCTCTTGCATGCGCTGTTAGCTTCTTTTTTCTTTTTTCTTTACATTATCAGGCTAATGTTAAATTCAATGTGTGGATATTACAACGGCTTATTTAGTCTCCCATGAAGCCCCAGTGTCCTGAAGAGCAGCAGCAGGTTTCTGACGCTTTTATAGACATTATCTCTATTGAGGGTTGCCTACTTCACCTCTCGTGTTCCACAGGTTAATGTTAACATTACTGACACCTCAACAGTAGCACTACACCAGTTAGTGATTTTTTTTATTTTATAAAGAAAAATGAGCATTACACATTGACACAGGGTTGAACAACACAACAGTTGTGCTTTTCAAAATGTTATTTATCGAGAAAATACCTAATTTATTTCTTTAGACTTGGTTGCAGCTTTTGAGAGATTTTTCATATGCCTTCGTTTGAAGCTCCTGAAACATTTTTCTTTCAAGGGGTGTTGCCCTTACCCCTTGGTCTTAACGGGAATTGGGACACACTACACACAAACGCACACAGCAGAGGGGTAGGGCCCATGAGGAAACGTAATGGGCCTTAATGTGACATGAGGTGCACTCATATTTCCAGCATCATTCCTAGGATAATTCTCTGCATCATTCCCAGTATAATTCCTCACATCATTCCTAGGACCAATCAAGCAACATTCCCAGGATAAGTCCCTGTTGTATCACTAGGACCAGTTTGTATGCAGATCAGGACTGCTCTTTTATTGAAGGACATTTATAAGTTAAAGCAAAAGATGATGAATTTTGTGTGAAAGGCCTCAGATTTGCTTCAGGACAGTTGCTGGATGAGGACCTTGGAGATTTAGGCTCTTAAAACCACCAACCAGGCTGAAAATCCAGGAGTGTAGAGACTCAGATCTGAAATCAAAGTCTGCTTTTTACCAAGTCAGGAACATCTGGATAAACTGTTTAGTCTCTCAATAAGACCAGTCATCAGATTTAAGTCCTTCCAACCTTTTCTGCATATAGACAGCCAGCTGATCGGTGACGCTCTTAACTTAATCACCGTAGCAAGAGAAGACAAGAGAATGCCAAGTGCTTGTTGAGGTGGAGCCTGCATCAACATTTTATTTGTAGGTCCCAGTTGTGGAATTGCCAAGTAATACAGGCTGCTGATTGGCCTGTTGTGGTGGAGATGGTGGGAGACACCAACCAGGCAGAGACCACAGAGGAGACGGTGAACTATAAATTCTGCTTAATATATTTTTTGCTTAAAAAGATGAAAAAGGCTACCAATGAGTTCACCAGTTACTTTACAGTAGGAGCAGTTGGTGGAGACACTGATTGTGGGAGACTCGGTGGTAAGAAATATCTGCTTCTTTAATGGTTCCACAAACTGCATCCCTTGACCTACAGCACCAGATATCCTCCAGGAACTTCCAGAATTGCTGCTCTCTACCAGACACCATAACAGCGTGGTAGTACACGCTGGAACCAACGAGATAAACCGCCATCAAACCGAACTGACCAAGAGGGATTTTATGGAGCTTTTTAATTTCCTAGAGAGCTGTGGAAAGTCAGCTCGCTGGTCACTTTGGTAGGCTTCTTGATCTCCATACTTGGCTCCAACTCGTATGCCATTTAGCTTTTATTGCTAATTTTAACCTCTTTTGGAACCGTTCTGTACTTTTTAGGCCAGAGGGAGTGCAGCCTAACATATTGGGCTCATGATACAATCTGCAACTTGCTGTACAGTCAGCTGCTCATAATTGACTTTCACCCTCACAGACAGCACTTTTCCTCACTCACTAGCTCCCTCCTGTGGTCACTATCACCACCACACCTGACACCTAGACACCACCACGTCATCCAACGACTGTCACCCTCCCAAATACCCATACTGTGGTATGGCCTTTAGTTGTGATATGTAGCCCAAAAAATGCTGCTCTTTGTAATTTGACATCACTTTACAGTCAAACATGCATTGTTCTGTTTTCTGGCAGCAATTCAGACCAACAGGTCGAGGAGGAGGTGTGGAAGCTGTCTTCCAGTCTATCTATATTCCAGGCTATTGATCAGTCTTGGAGTTAGGTATTCAAAGGAATTTAAGCTTAAATTCGGTCTACGTTGATCTCACTCGAAATGGAGATCTGAGAAGTCCCTTCTGCTAACTGTAGTGTGTCGTCCACCTGGACGTTACTGAGTTACTGAGTTCTCAGACTTCTTATCTGATTTAGTGCGGAGTACAGATAAAGCCATTGTACTCTGGGATTTTAATGTTCACGCTGATAATGACAGTTTAAATACTGCTTTCAATTCTAGATTCAACTGCCCTTTTTACAAAACATCCATTAACCTACACACTGCTTTAATCATTTAGATTTAGTTGTAACTTATGACATTGATTGTGAAGACGTTATAGTTTTTCCTTATAATCCTGTTATGTTTGATTATTTCCTAATAACATTTCAGTTTACTCACAAGGGTTTAAAGCAGGTGGAGTAGAGCATACTGTATGAACATACAGTAGAGCATACTGTATGTTCATCTGATGTCGCTGTTGCCAAATTAAAGTCTCGTCTGTATTTTCTACAATGCTGTGTTAAAATATGACAGAAAGCACCCATCTAAGCTTTAATCCAACACCTGTTGACCAACTTGTTGATTGAACATCAGCTTTAATGTGTACAACATTATATAATGTTTCCCTGCTATAAACCAATCAGAGGACTCTGGCTCCTTGGTTTAATTCTCAGCTCTGAGCACAGGAAATAGACGTCAAGGTGGTTGGAAAAGAAAAGGTGTTCATTTGGCATAGAAGAGTGACTAATTCCATTCGATTCAACTTTATTTTTATAGCGCCAATTCATGACATTGTCATCTGAGGGCTTCACAGACAATCACTTTAAGCCAGTCTGATTGTCACACATTGATTCATACAACCCAGTTCATAACTAACAGTTGATGTAAGGGCACCAACAGATTGCATCAAATCTAGACTTCAATCCAAACCCCCATCATTAGCTGCTGGAGGCCACGGTGGAAATGAAAACTTACTTTTAACTGGAAGCCAAAACCTACAGCAGAACCCGGCTCAGGGAGAGCAGCCGTCTGCCATCTGTGGAGAGGAAAGAAAGTAAGAAGAGAAAGAGAACCCAAGAGTAATTGAAAGCCAATTGGAAGGTGTCCACGACTTCCACTTCCTCACCCAGGATCTTGATGGGATGGTGTATGTTTTCTCTTCCTGAAATCAATAACCATTTCCTAGTCTTATTAACATTTAGAAGAAAATTTTTCCTGCTGCCACAACTTTAAGCTGAAAATGTCAAATTGTCGATATGTGCCACTCACCAGCAGAGGTCAGCAAATGATTGCTGTTTTGGTAGCTGAAATACTGGCTGTGTCTCATTTAGATGGCCATGCGCGCTCTGAAGCAGCATCCTGGTACGGTAAACGGCTAGACTGTAGATTTACGTTAACATGAGGGACTATTACTAAATGATGTTTCATATCATCAATTACAAGGTTTTGCCTCTCATAGGACACTTTGGTGAACGCTTTGTTGCCTCTGCTCCTGTAATCAAGCCACCTGGAGCTCCAAGCTCGTATGGACTTCCACAATTTCCAACGGGCCAATAAACCGGGGTGATAACTTTTTGGACTGAGAATTTTTTGTCAGCAGTCAGCAAGTGCAGTCAGCAGTTGTTCCCAGCCCGTGACACTTAAAAATCCACAATTGTCAAATGTTGTAGAACTTTATGTCGTAGTTTAATGCACATAAGCTTTTCTTTTCAATGAATTGCTTGTCATGTTACTGAAGAAAATACTTCCACATAGGCTATGTACTCCTCCCTCTTTTGCGCGGTCTCATCGATCTCGCACTGCATTATGGGACAGAGTAGGCTGCACAGGATACACCGCCTGCATCCTTCTTTTTATGCCAAACGGAGTGCGGGTTCAGAGGGTGGATCGGAAGGCTTCATCTTATTCTTTTGTTATGGGACAGTCCTTGGTGCGCCGCTCTTCAAAGCGCGTTGCCTTCTAAATGAGACACAGCCACTGTCTGGTGCCCTTATAGGAATAAAAGACCACCAGTGGCAGTAGTGAGCTTTTGAATGACATGTGTCTCATGCTCCAGCAAGCAACAGACACTAAATATGAGGTGTTTGTGTTGGGGGATATGTATGTAGATTGGCTGTCCAGTCACTGCAACGTAGAAAAGAAGCTAGCTGATGCTGCTGCTCTATGCAACTTAAAGCAAGTTGTTAATGTACCAATTAGAGTGAAACCATGATGGATCGGTTACATCTACCTGTATTGACCACCTTTACACAAATACTGTTGGGAAATGCACTCAAGTGGTTTCTGATCCTGTCTGTTTTAGTGACCACAATATCATTGCGGTGGTCCTAGAAAGAAAACATACCAAGCAAGGAAAGAAAATCATATCAAAGAGAATTTACAAATCATTTTGTGAGGGTAATTTTAAATCAGACCTATATAATGTAAAGTGGGATGGCATTTTGGAAGAACTGGATGTGGAGAAGGCATTGAAAACCTTCATGGATCTGTTTACATCTGTATGTGATAAACATGCTCATTACAAGAAGATTTCTGTGAGAGTTACTACAGCCTCTTGGAGTGATGAAGAACTTAGAAATCTCATGTAGCTAAAGGATATGCCAAAAAAGGTGGGTATCGTCTCTGGGGATCCAAAAGACTAGATGATTTATAGGTCATTAAGAAATGGAATAACAAAACTGAATAAACAGAAGAAAAAAATGATATCAGAATAAATTTAAAGAGCACTAAAGTGACAGGAAAAAATTGTGGAGAACCATCAACGACATTTTAGGGAGCCCAAAAACAGGCGGAGTTTGCCAATTCCTAATGCCCCCTACCCCCCCTCCCTCCGCCATTGTAAAAACCCTGCAACTCACAGATTCAAGGAGCTTATTGCTTTTATTAAACGGTTACCCTTCATATTGCCTAAAAACTAGGCAAATATAAACACAAAAAGCAATGATTGTTAATAATGAAAGTATATAAACTATTTGTTCTCCCATCAGTGTCATAACCTAGACATCCTGTATTGGTATTTTGAAAAACATCTTGTATATTATGCATCTGGAACTCAGCAGGATGGAGGAAGATAAGTCACCACAACATGAGTAGAGAAGCCAAGTCAAGTCATATTTATTTGTCAATTCTTTACATGCCCATGACATACAAAGGGATTGAAATAACGTTTCTTGCTGTCCCATGAATATACAATTATTGGCAAAAAAGTAGGACAAGACAAACATTAAAGTGCACAGATACAAGTACATACATACTACATAAATAAAATGCAAATGCTTAAGGCAAGATCAACATTTGTGAATTTACGTAGTCCAACATTCAAAAGAGGTGTACTATGAGGAAGCAGCTCCAGTTAAAGTTACAAGTATTTTCAGGGTTGTAGTGCAGTTAAAGTAGTGCAGTTAAAGTTACAAGTATTTATACTGCAAGGTAGTGAGTGGCAGTAACCACACTTAGCAGCAGACATAGCAGCAGTAATGATAACAGTATATAACAATGATGATAGTAGCAGCTGTTGAGAAGGGAGAAACCAAAATAAAACAGGATCCCACTGTTCAGCATCAAGTCCACCGCTGCATCTGGCGCGAGGCCTGCACTGCCCTGATGTGCATCGCTGAACAGAACAAGTGGCTGTCTGTCTAACACAGGACACCTGCTCCACCTTACACACTAGGTCAGTCAGTGTGGTTATCCACTCAGAACATTTATTACCCTTCTCAGTCCAAAAAGTTATCACCCCGGTTTATTGGCCCGTTGGAACTTGTGGAAGTCCATACGAGCTTGGAGCTCCAGGTGGCTTGATTACAGGAGCAGAGGCAACAAAGCGCCACCTTCGGGTCCTGGTTAGTGCGCTCTGTTTGACGATTAGACTGAGGATGGTAGCCCGAGGAGAGGCTGGCTTTAGCCCCGAACTCTTTGCGGAAGACCCACCACACCTGGGAGATGAACTGGGGTCCCCAGTCGGACACTATGTCAGCGGGAATGCCTTGCAGACGGCAGACATGGGTCATCAGCAGGTGAGCCGCCATCCGCGCTGAATGTAGTTTGACCCGGGCAACAAAGTGACCAGACTTAGAGAATCGATCCACTATTGTTCATACTGGTGGTCTTACCTCGGGAAGGACCAGGGATGCTCTGGAACAGAGAGATGATGAAGCAGTCCGGCAGGAGGTTGGTGACTAGCCTTACTGCTGGCACAGACCTGACAGGCAGCTATGAAGGGTTGTGTGTCCTTAAGAACGCCCGGCCAATAGAATCATCGGCGGAGGAAAAAGAGGGTTTGGTGGACGCCACTGTGACAGTGAGTTTGGAGGCATGAGCCCACTGTAGCACTTGTGTTCGGTGAGAGCTAGGAACAAAAAGACAGTAAGGTGGTCCTGTTCCGGGATCTGGCTCCTGTGTGTGAGCTACCCGCACCTGGGATTCCAGCCGCCAGGAAAGTTCGCCCGGTACACATGACCGTGGATCCATGGGCTCTGGCCCTGGGATGGGGTCATTATCAGTGAACTGACGAGAAAGAGCTTAGTTTTCTTTGAACCAGACCGATATATTAAAAAACTGAATCGCCCAAAAAATAGGGACTGTCCCTATTATCCCTGTTTTGAACCTCCCACTCCCTATCATATTATCTCTTATCAATGCGTAGAAGCTATGGCTATCAAGGAGTCTAGATCAGCTGTTAGCTCTATTGAAGTCAGGTGGTTTTTCATTGTCTCTGACAAATCTTTCAAAAAAGCATCAAAGAGAGCCGAGTCATTCCAGTCACTGTTGGCTGCCAGTGGGCGGAATTCAATAGAATAGTCTGATACCCACCTTTTCCCTGTTTGAGTCCCACCAACACCCGTGCAGTCTCTCTGCCTGGCCTAATATGCTGGAAAATATGAGTAAGAGCGTTAGTGAAGGACTGGGGAGATGAACAAACCACTGAAATCTGAGCTTACTCTGCTGCAGCCCAAGCTTCGGCTCTGCCAGTGCGATGGGAGATAATAATGGCAATTCGAGTACGTTCATTGGGAAATGCGGCCGCCTGGAGTTCAAAGTGCAGCTCACACTGGGTCAGGAAGGCTCATCAGTCTCCCGAATCTCCGGAGAGATTTTCTGGTCGGGAGAGCTTGATGGAGCCAGCTGTCGGAGGTACCGGAGGTGCAGAATCTGGCACAGGAGAACAATGAGCTGTCTGTCTCTCATGGGCAAGGGTACGTACTTGTTCTCCGATGGAAGCCAACATGTGCTTGGTCCAGTTCGCCATGGCCTGCATTTCCTAGCGCAGGATGGTAATCTGTTCATCCTGCTGACCAAACCTGCGGC
>JAVQJG010240572.1:0-20375 GCA_036024015.1 Craterocephalus amniculus | reverse complement strand
TGTTTAGTTTTTGAATGTAGGTTTTCAGTAGTTTGAAAGTAATTTACATTCCAGCACCAGCACCATCCCTCCTGGCTGTAATCGTCTTCCATAAGTGTGTCACACGGTAGCTGAAGCAGATTCATCCTCCCGCTGGCAGGTAGCACGTGCTTTGCTAGGTCACCGCTGACTTTCTACAACTGATGAGAAGGAGTCTATTCCCATGATGTCTGGTGTTGAAACTTCTTCAATAACTGTCATTGCAGCGGTGCTCGAGGCTTTATAAACCAGCCACCTAACGTGCACCAGGAACAAATATTCAAGTTGGTTAAATGATTCAGGACAGAAGAAGGAGCCCAGCTGGTTAAATGAGTCCACATTGTGAAGGCAGACCTCCCTTGTGCTGCAGAATCACTGCAGCTTCATTTATGGATTCAATGCAGCTTCAGGCAACACGAACGAGATAAAGATGTGTGCGGTTTTTCAGATTGCTTTAGCATGCTGCTATCCAGGTTGAAGTAAAGGGAAAAGTACATGTGGGAGCTCAGACTCAGATACTAGATTGAATTATGTTGTGGGGATACTTGAAACACATATTTTAAGTGGAGTATTGACTTGATGTCCATTTATGTATTTTTTTTCCAATAGATTTCCACACAGGGGTTCCATGCAGCGGTTTTATGATATGAAGATCAATTTCTCACCATCCTATGAATCATCACAAAGAAAAGTCAAAAAGAGAGTTTGCACTGAACGCAAAAAGTGGTACTGACAGGAACTATTAGTGTCAGTGGCTTTGGGTTTCTGTAAGGATGTCACTCTCTTAATAAATGATTAACTGGCAATAATGTATCTACTGTAATGGTGGGTTGTGAAATTCACCAATGTAATCCAGCATAATACTGTTTGTTCAGTTTTCAAAATGTAAATGCAACAAAGGACTAAAATAAAAAAGATTAATCCAGATAATATTTTTCTCTGTTTGAAAAGTAAAAACAATTATGAATTAAAAAATAATATCTAACCATGATAATCTAATTTCCCTCTTAAGCTTCCACCAGGTCATCTAGTCCTGAGAATACTGTATCTTGCTTGTACAGGCAGAGGGTGTTAACATCTGGTAACATGGAAATCTGCCAGCTACCTGTAGTAATAGCTACAACACTATGTGCACCCAATAATTTAGATTTTGTTAATCATTAGAAACGGACTTAACTAAAATGAATTATTATGATGCATTCATGCTAATATGAGAAACATATTAGCTAGTCTTAGTTTCAAATTGTAACAAATGGTGCGAAACACTCTTTGAAACGAGCTTTAGTTGACTTTTAACAATATTCTAGTCTCTATTTATGTGTAATTAACACCTTTTTCATATACAGAACTCTGATGTACAATAAGAAAGAATTAAGACACTGAATTGTTCATATTTATATGTTAACAATGAAGTAGATCAATGGTTAATATATGTATAAACTGCAACAAGAACACATACAACAAGAGGTAAGAAAAGTGCAAAAGCTGTTTCTTTTTTTCATCATTGCAATGCAGTGAGGGAACTTTCTTTAAAAAGGTCAGTTCTCCCCGATCGACTGAATTCTCCATAATATAAAATCTATAATCCTACCCAGCAGGTGTCTTGAATACAGCTTCACAGGAATCAGAAGTCTGACTGGAGGGGCCAACACTGAACATAGCTTTAAATGAAAGCATCGGTGGGAAGTGTTTCTTACTTTTTAGCTAGTTGTTAAATGTCAAAGCTATTATGTAGGGTAGCTTGCACTGGCTCCCTTAAGGAAAGAAAATCTTGCAAGGTTCTATTTATAATCTTTGGAAAGGATTCATCTCTGCTTGTCTCAGCTAAATAAGGAACCGTTTAAATTATGCAGTCAAGGCGATGCAGGAAATCACTACCCATGCCCAGCCAGAGATTCAGGTCCGCCTTATAGCTTTCAGGTAGCTGTGGTGGACATTAATTACCTCTACAGAGCCACTTGTTCTTCTGTCACAACTGCACTTCTTTTTCCTCCACTTTTTACAAAGACTCATTAGCGCATAATTGAAAGTAACGCCGCTGATTATGAGAAGTGCTTGAATTGCATCCTTGGGGTTTTTGTCATTTATAAACAAGCAACAACATTCGAATGATGGTCTTTACTACAATCCGACATGAAGCTGTGCTGTTTACCGACAGGTCCAAAAATAACTCGTTCTGACTCATTGTTGTGCTGTGTTTCTTCGTGTTTTTCACCACACTGCCCCATTGCACCGGCCTTCAAGGTGAGGAAATGATGAGTAAATCTTCCTCACTTATCTAGATTCTTTTAAACCGTACCTAGTCTATTCATAGTGTTTCAAGCATACAGAAAAAGGGAGCAAGAATCACAGAGGTAGGAAGAAAAACAACCATGTATCATGGAAATAAACAGTAAAAAAAAAGGTAAAGCATACATGTGCTGTCAACAAGATTGTCTCTTTTTTTATTGGTGATGTAATAGATTAACCTGATTGAGTCCAATACTAACAAGGCAAAAGCAGGCATATTACTATATATGTCAAAGCAGATTTGGACATGCTTCAAGTAAAATTAGAAAACCGACTTTCTGCTCCTACTTGTACACTGTGACATGGAGAGCAATCCAGTTCAATGAAATAGTTAACCGGAAGGCATCTGCAGGTTCATTGCCTGAGATTGACCCTCCGGTCCTTCAAATGGAAGCTAACGACTCCACAAAATGAGCCATGACCGCCCCATGGAGTTTGTTTTTCCATCTTGTTGTTTAAGGCTGCCCTCATTGATATACATATTATCCATGTTAAAGGGGAAGTTTGGTTTTTTGCAACCTGGAGCTATTTTCTAGCATGAAGTGTGATCTTTTACTCACCCAGACAGTTTTTGGTGTAACTTGAACTCCTTTGGGAGATATTTAGATCCACTCCCAATCAGCGTACATCAATATGATGGGAGTGAACGGGGCCAGTTAATGTAGCATCTAAATAAGGCAATTTCTGACACAAAACTTCATTTCAACAATGTGTTGTTATGAATCGCTGGTCCGATCCCTCTGCAAGCTCCATGCGGCTCAGAGTTGCTTTTTGTGGTGATCCGTCATTATTAACAGCCATTATCTTGGAGTGGTGGCTTCGATGATGTCACTTTCAGGTCGCATCACAGTGCCTGTATGGCTGTAAATAATGACGGCTCACCAAAAAAAAAACTCCAACTCCAAACCCCTTTGACTTCACAGGGGGATCTGACCAGAGATTCAGAACAACACATTGGTGAAATGAAGGAGTTCTGTGGCAAAAATAGCCGTATTTAGCGGCTGCGTGAGCTTGCCCCGCTCACTCCCATTATATGGATGTACGCTGATCGTGGATCTAAATATCTCTTGAAGGAGTTCGAATTACACCAAAATTTTCTGGGTGAGTAAGTGATCGTATTTCATGCTAGACAATAGGTCCAGGTTGCTTAATACCAAACTTTTCCTTTAAGTTGTCATTCAGAGTCAAAACCTGGTTTTATTGACAAATGCTGACACACACAAGGAATTTCTTTTGTTTGAAAATTTATGATGTCAATCATAGATTGCCCTTTAGATAATAGGCTCCTTAGATTATTTTCAGTTTATATTGAATTTTCATGAATCTTAAAGCAACAATACTGAACTTGAACAGATTTGTACACTTTGGCGCTCCCTAACAAAGTCTAATTCAGTATCCTTGCATCCTCTGTTCTTTGACCTCTCTCCAGCCAGTAAAAGCCAGTTTGATGTTGAGTCTTATCCTCTCACTTGCTCTCTCACTCTCTTTTTTCCCTCAATTCATTAATGTTGATATTATTATTATTATCATTATTGTTAATGTTAACTTGCTTTTCTTTCCTGAATCTGTGATGTATTTGTCCAAAAAGGGTGAGTGTGTTGATACCTACTTGCTGGCCTTGTGGCCCAGCTCCATGAACCTTTTTAAGATTTGCACTGCTTCTGAAATCTTTTCAATAAGGAATATGTTTCAAACCATTGTCTTTGAATTATTTGTTCAATGTGGTTATTGATCAATTCGTGTTTCACAGACATTCGGCTTAAGTTTAAGTATAATCTGCGTACAGCGTGGGGAAGTATCGTTAATCTCTGGTATAAGCAGAACAATCACAGATTGGTAATAAACCTAAACATGGATTAGTCCTTTAAGCTGGGTGAGAAGAGAGGAAAGAACCGAGGCATAATATGACAGATGTTGGTGGGTGGCACATGCAGATCTCATGACGGCACACAAACAGGCTTCAACATTCGAGTACAATTTCTGTCTCAATTGATTAAGGTACAAATGTGAATGAAAATGGAAAACAGCGGCTCGCAGGGAGCATCAACAAAGCTCTACAGCGTGAATAAATGGATTTTCATGGCTAAATTTTGACAAAATGTCAAAAATTGCATTAAAGCGGAGAAGCAGGAAAGAGGCATATGTGAGGACATGAGCCGTTTGAACATTTCACATGATAATGTGATAAACAGGCCATCCTATTAGAGTTACATTTACACTTTACCTCGCTTTTTCTCTTGACTCCATTGGACACCAGCTTTGATTTTATGCTTTGTTTATTCCAGGATCCGTTTAATCTCATTGCAACAGGCATCTATGGTTTATCTAAGATTAATTTGGAAATACTATTTAACACAGACACTTTGCTATAAGGCCTTTAGATTGTGATAGATTATGATTACTTTTATCAAACAAGCATCAGTGTGGCATTAGAATAACATTTATATGTTGGTGGATGATGATGATGAAAGGTGTGATGTTTTCGACTTTGAATATACATGAGTAATAATGTTGCAGTTCATTTTCTAATTGGATTTAACATTTTATTAGTATATTTGGAAAAGAGCTCAAATTCGATCAATATCTGCCCATTGGTGGAAAATCCAATGGATTATATACATTTTTTATCAGACTCAGAGGTTCAGAGTTAATTTTGTGCAGAAACTTCTTCAGTAGTTTGTGATTCACAACTATCTGCATCCGGTATGTATTACATTCTGCACAAAGACTGTGCTTGATGCTTGCTTGTGCAGAGGAGGCCAGTTATGCATATGCAGCACGAGCAGCAGACACCTACTGAGCCCTCCACGCCGGAGACAATACACCCACTCCAACACAGGGAACAAAATGTTTCCGTTTTATAGATAAAACCAAAAATACATAGCCTACATAGCGAATCCTTCAACAAGTGCTCATACACTTTGTCCACAGCAAAAGACGTGGGGCTGGTTTCTATAACTAGGAGCAAATTTCACAGCTCTTCTAGATTGAGAAAATCTCAGTTGCTATAGCAATGGCAGAAGACAGTACTCTCTCTGAGAGTTTATGTCTTGCACCAACAACATTTTGCAGAAGACATCAGTGAATCTGCAAACAAATAGGATTGCTGTGACCTTAAAACATCCCAACAAATGTAGGACATGTTATATTATAGATGACTGGATGCACTATGTCCTACGTGACTTTCTCAAGCACACACAAGCACATTTGCCCTGTTTGACACATCTCCTCCTGCTTGTACTACACAGCCCTCCCTATGCTCTGACATTCTTTTCCCTCTCTTGTCTTTTGTCTTCCACATCTGAAGGAGCGGGAAACATCACTTCCTATTCAACTCGCGCTGACCGACTTTTCCAACTCACAAACCTTCAGCCGCTTTTCTAGCAAAAAGCCTGTGGCTGTGTTGTGAAAAAAAAAAGTATCAGGGACAAAAGAACAGTTCATACTGCAGCCACCACTGCGAGAGTGATTCATCTGTAGGTGCAGAGGCAGGAGAGTGAGGTGATGCAGGAGGTTCATGCTAAATCAACCTCCTGCATAATAATATGTAATAAATATAGATTGATAGATTGCTAAATTATAATTTAGTGAAATAAGGCTTTTTTTCCCAAATTAACTGAATTTAAAACAATTTTTTGTGTTTATATACAAAAGAATATTATTGCTATTATTATTATTAACATTATCAATATTTCCCCTTATAGACTTTCTACACTTACCAGACTTAATCTTTTCCTCATGTTTCACCTGTTTCACATGTATTAGCAGTGCATGTTTACCCTTGATTGCTGATTAAACTTTGAATCTGTCCTTCACCACTTCACATAACCAAAAAGGATATTATCATTTATGGATCAATCAGAGTGCCAAAAAGTGCCTTTGGACAATTTCCATTTTTCTAATTATTTGGAAACTTCAATCAATCAAAGCAATTTTTCCTGTTCTGGTTCTTTAAAACTCACTTACTGTAGATATTCACAGATGTAACATAATTTCTCAAACCCATAAAATGTAGTTCACATGAAGACACATCAGCTGCAACTTGTTATCGTTCATCAGCAAGACAGTAATCAGTCCTGAGGCCTCTGTTAGTACAAGTGTGTCCTCATCTTCATCTGAGAAGAATACTTTTCTTTCAAGAGTTTATGGGCTAAATATAGATGATGAGTCGCCAGCTGTGTAATGTACCTTTCTGGACAGTGTCGAACCATTCAGCTGCACTTGTTTCAGGCTCCCAAACATGTCATACCTTCATATAAAAAAAAAAAGAAAAAAAGATTTTTCTGTTTTAGAAACAGTTGTGATATGCTGACATGAATAAGGAAAATCAGGACAGAGTGGCATCCCCATCAGTCACAGTCTCCTCCTGCTATCAGCATCAGCAGAAGCTGAAAGAGCATAGCTGAAGAGGAATTAACACTTGATCTCAGGGAGACAGCTGCATCCAGAGAGATCGCTTTCCTAGCCGTACACTCTCATGGACCACCGACCGGGCTTAACATCCTGATTTCTCCAGTCCTGGGAAGCAATTTGGTTTAGAGGACAATCTTTTAAAAGCTTCAGCTAAGGAGTAATCCAGCAATGCAGAACTTTTATAGGGTCAGTGAGAAAATATTTTGATTTCCCTGCTAAAACGTGCAGGTAGTTGTGGGGATTTTTATTTGTTCTTTGTCAGGAAAATCTCTTGACAAACAGGCAGTTTGCTGCTGAATAAAATTGTGAATTGTGAAAAAGAATGTTGTGAAACCTGCCGCATTGTTTTTGCTTCAGCCGGCACAAGGAGGACCATTACATTGCCACCAGGCTTCTGTGGCGCTTTAAGGGCAGATAACAGGCTATCACAAAGGACAATCTTCCACTCTCTACACAAACATGGTGTGTCATGGTTGACCTTTCCTTTCTCTGGCACTGTCTGAACTGATTAGCTTTTTCTCTGTGGCAGACTCACCAGCGCTAGCTGCCACTGTCTAAACTCAACCCCCGATAACAACCGAGCTCACACTTCCTCTCTGACACATCAGCCGAGTCGCAGCATTGAAAATGTAGCAGGGCGATAACTGTTCTCATCCTTAGCGCCATATCCCAACCGTCCTTGAACTCCTTTGCTCTTTGAGGACGGCAGATAGCTCATATCTACAGATGTGTTAATTGGGCTCTTCAGACAGAAGCTGGAACATTAAAGTAGTCTGGGGGCTCGCGGGCGATCCAGACGAAAGCCAAAGCCTTGGGAAATCACGTGTGATTTAAGCTGACCTTCATCTAACAGTCTGTGGACAGTCAAAAGCTGGGTTGAATAAGCTGTGGGGAAAAAAAGTCAAACATGCCTTAAAAAAAGAAAAAAAACAACCCAGGAGTCATAAAATGTGGCGCATAAATTTATTTCAACATATATTAACATTTTGATTATTTGTTCATTTTGTAAAGACACAGTATGTACAATATTTACAATTGGGATCTAGAAGGAGATTTGCTGGAAGAAAAAAACTGTTCATCATTGAATCAGGATGAAGTGTGTGAGTGTGAACTGGAGCGTGAATAAAACTTGATACAGTCTGACATCTAAATTTTACAATTCCCATCATAACAGTCCATAAGAGACAAGAGTTCACATATCAACTGGTGACAGCAGAATAAGGATGCAAATGGCTCAGATGTAGAACAAAGCAGCAGTTGCCGATGCTGCACCACATGATAGAGAGAAAATTATCGGTATATTATCTAAAACACTTTAGTTTTTACTTTTAATTAAGTTGCATTTGGCTGCTGATATTATAATGCACCTAGGTGAGACACTGTAATTAAGGTAATTAGGAGTCTTTTTTCAAGTGGTGGAAAGAAAATCCAGACACGTTCAGATTTCAGGTCACATTTTAGTTGAATAATTTCTGTTTTCAGAGAAACATTTTGAACAGCTGGTACAGTATCACTGACAAATGAAGTTTAATGGCGATGTCGTCTGTAACTCTCAAATTGTAAAAGCACAAAGTAGTTTTCAACAATAAAGTTCTTATCTTTTCACTTTTATTCCTTCCACCCCTATATTCTAAAGGTTTTTGCATCAGTTATTTAAATGATTTTATCTATGGAATATTTAATTCTTTAAAACTTGATACACATATTTTACATCTGGCTGCTGACATTTTGAACCACACTTCATCAAATGCACAGATTTTTCCTGCAGAGATATGTGGAAGGAGGTAACTTTTTGGCAATATAGGTTCACAAAAACAATTTTTGTAATGTAACTAATCAACTTGAAGGTTCCTTATGATAGTAATTCAGTCCTTTTAAACTGAACCTGTTGTGTCTGCCCTACAGTGAAACTGAGATGAATTGCTTCATATTACCTTGTGAGCATCATCTGAAGTCTGAATTTAGGAATGTCCAGCACTGTCACTATAGCAACAAAGTTGTCATGGGAGGAGAGTGGAAACAAGAAAGATGCAGCTTCGAATTCACACACACTTAAAAAAGACTGACATAAGTGAAAAACATAAGAGTGATGAGCATTCCCACCGAACGCCCTGCGCTTTTAACACGCTTTCATTAGCAGCGATACCTTGATGAAAGGCAAAGCTGTAGCTGTGCCCTGGTCACAATCAATCAGCTTATTTATAAAAAAAGTGCAGCTCACACAGTGGTCATCTTTCCACACAATAAGTGCCTGGGCCAAACTATTCAAGCTACACCGTTGGAAGGCTGTGAGATCAAATTAAAGAGAGCAAGGGGACTGCGTTAACATTTTCTGTTTAGTCGGGATTGTAAGGTGCTAACCTACAAAGCGCTCCTGATTAGCCTTAAAGGGAGTGATGAAACTCGACTAATTGAAAAGCAGCGAGCGTGGAGAACGGGGCGAATAGATGTTGCTCATGATAAGGTTAGGATCGCAGGTGATTGCAGGAAGACGCTCACTCATTTGTGTGTCATGACCGAGCAAAGAGGCTTGAATTGCTTTCGAAAAAAAAGAAAGGAGGGGAAAAGCAGCTGCTACAATGTTTTACAACTTGACAAGCTTCAGATTGCACATATATACATTGAATTTGTTGCGATAAACTGTACATTGTTATCGTTCATTGCTACATACAATGCATTGCCCCGACAGCAACTGTAAAACCCTAAACCCCCCCCTTTACCCGTCGTAGAAAATCAGTACAGCTACATAGTTAAACTACCTGATACTATGGTGCACTCCCAGAAATATCAAGAAATGTACAACATAGTCATATTTCTCCTAAGAGTTATCTTCCTATACAAAAATCTTGTGCTTTAGCATTCTAAACAGTCTCACACACACACACTCACACACGAGGAATAGAAAAGACACTGTAAAGAGAACATGTCTTTGCTCCTTGTTTTCCAACCTTTTTCAGTCAGAAAATGCAAAACCTCTGTATTCTGTTGGGTTTCACCGTGAATTAATCTCACCGAGAGCTCTTCAGGGTGGCCAGATGTGTCTTCCAGCCAATACGAGGATTTCCATTAATGATTAAACAGGAAGAGATCAATTATAGTGTCCTGAGTTGATGCCTATCACTGAGAATCTCTCTCTCAGTCTAGACACCTAAATGAAATTATATCTCATAAAAACGGCTACATCTATTTTTTTTTGTTTCCCTTTGTAATACCTTATCTCAGATAAGTCTGCAAGTGGCTTAATGCATTATAAGTCGGCAGAGAGTCTAAGAAATGGCAGTTGAGGAAGTTGTCCTCTGATTAGCGGCCAAAATCACCTCATAGGAGGAAATCTTGGTGTTCCTGAAGCTAAAACTGAGATATACACTGATGCACGGAAAAATGGAGTGAATCTAAGTGTAGAATCGTTAGCACCACCACAGTGTATGGGCAGAAAACACAAATGTCAGGTTAGCAGGAAGAGCAGCTTAAAGGAGCATCGCCTAGCTCTTGAACACTGCCTGCATGGCTTCTCTGCTCGGGAGGCAGTCTTTGGTCAGAAATCAAAACCTAAATGGCATTGAATATCAGTAACAGGCTGTCCAAGCTTGAAACCGCTGATTGATGATGTCCGTTTCCACAGCTTAGGATGGCCATCTTGATTTCAGTGCGGACACCGCCGTCGTCACACGCAGATTTCTATGGCGGTCGCCATCATCATCTGGCTTTTGTTCTTCTCTCGGCCAGGAGACTGGTGCTGTGCGGACTCCTCTCTGGGAGACAGCGGGTCGGAAAGAACGCTACGCTTAAGGGGCGCCGGACGCAGGCAGGAAGTTCCGGGAGGGGTGGACGGCTCGGGGTGTCTGTGGGAGGAACGGGAAGCTGTGGACGTGGAGGAGGAAGCACAACTGCCGGTGCACACACCCGAGCTTGACCTCTCGCCCCTCTTTGCTCGGTAAGACGCCCTGCGCCTGAGCTCGCTGACCAGCTCATACTTGATGAAGCAGAAGACGTCCTTGACACCGCAGCGCTTTTCCGGCTCAGCGGCGAGCAGCCTCTGAAACATGCGCAAGGCATCATCGGTGAAGCGGCGCCACTGAGACGGGTACGTCCCCACCGGACACCCTGCTTTCTGCCAGCGGCGAAACTCGTCGTAGAAGGCATCAGTGGGCAAGGCCGCCTCCCAGGGGAAGTTGCCCGTCAACATGCAGAAGACCAACACGCCGAACGCCCACACGTCCAGGCTGGTGGTTACGAGAAAGCCTTCCGCACGGTTGGCTCGGCACACCTCTGGTGCCGTGTAAGGGATGGTGCCACTCACCCGCTTCACACGGCAGCCCACGCGTCGGGTCATGCCAAAGTCGGCCAGCTTGATGCGGCGGCACTCGCGGTCAAACAACAGCACGTTCTCTGGTTTGACGTCCCGATGCACCAGGCTCTTACTGTGCATAAAGTCCAGGGCCAAGCCTAGCTGCTGCATGCAACGCTTGACCATTTCTTCTGGCAGACCCACCTAAAAAAAGGGATGAAAGAAAAAGAGAACATTAATATACTCTCTCAGGCACAGTCTATGACAGCAAAGAGCTTCATTTTTACTGGGTTAATGTAGGCTGTCATTACAAAAAGAAAGAAAAACTAAGTTAAATGATACTGAGTGGAGGATGAAAAGTGACATGCACACAAAAGCAAATACTAACATACAGTAGGAGCCTCTGCTCTAAATTTCCACTGCAATCCTTTTTAATGAGCGAATGGAACATCCTTGAAGTCAAGCAGCCCCAGCAACTCAGCTAGAATAACACTAAAGCAAAGTGAGAGCTCTGTGCAAAACGAAAGCTGGACAAGTACAAGACTCCAATCCCCGGAGAACTTGTTAAAAACGGCCGTATCTGAACACTGTGACCGACTAAAGTGACTGGGGTTGGGTGAGCATTGTGACTGGTAAAGGAAGAGACGATGACTACCTGTGGTGGTATAATGTCGAAAAGGTCTCCGGCAGGGGCGTATTCTTGCCCAAACACATAACTGTCTTCCGTCTCGAAAAGCACATCCAGGACTTTGATGACGAAAGGGCTGCAGCTAAGTGAGCCTGTTAGACTGTACTCCCGCAGGAAAGTTTTGAGCTTCGTCTTGTTCTTGGTAACGAACTTCAGAGCCAGTTTGTTGCCTAGAGAAACCAGATATTAGCATGCAGAAAAAACAGACATCATTTACACTCTGGTGTGATAAACTAACACATTGGATAAGCACAGCAAGCATTTTACTGTCCAAAATCATTCTGCCAAAAAATAATCAAATAGCCCATAACATGAATTTAGAGGTGTTTCCTTACTTTCCCTGTGACACATGGGATGTTCACTCATATCCCTATCAGCCTTTCCTACCGCTCAACATCAATATACAGTGCTTATACATTCTTAAAATTATTATTTTAACAGCAACAATACTTAAATTAATAAAAATAAATTCTTTGAACTGTACTGAAATGAATTTTAATTGACCTGGGGTAATTTTACCCTGGGGTCTGTTTTCATCTTTCCTTTCATACCTGTAAGTGATGGAGAAAGGAATTTTCAAGATAGCTCCAGTATTTAGGTGGGCAGGCAGCTAGCAGCAGAGCTAATGATTATTAGCTGTGCTAAGCTAAATTCCCCTTAAATTTTTCATTGAAACTTCGAACAACACAATATGCTGATTGCCTCAACCACTGTATGCCCAGCTATGAGACACCCTGCTGCAACATTGATGTTGAGATCACAACAATACGCCCCCCTTTTTTTTGGATTTATGCTTTATTAGATCGTTAAAAGTCAAGCCCAAAAATCCATTAGCTCCTCACCCTGTGTCCTGTGCGCCACCAGGTCCACCTTGCCATACGTGCCCTTCCCCAGTTCACGGATGTGCTCGTACTGCTTGGCTACATCTGCTGCAGATAGGGAGGTGATGGCCAGTGCCTGCATGTCTTCCACCGGCACCCCTCCGCTGTAGTCCATTTTAGATGTCGGGGAGTTTCCACCGCTACCCGCCCGGCCCGGCCCAGACGGAGAAAGAGACAGGCTCGCCTTGACACTGTGTGGCAGACTGGGGAGAGAGCAGAAAACCGTCATGGGCTCCTGTCATGGTAGCAAGCAAAGTAAGTTGCCTGTTGTGTTTCAGAAAGATGGTGTAGTTTTTCAGTCTGAAGTGTTTTGGCAATGTAACGTGGCATCGAATCACTTCACCTTCAGCAGGATGAAACATTACAATACCAAATGCTGAACAATAAGAATTAATTTTACAATTTTTTATCTATTCATGACAAAATGCACATGTGTGGAAGTCTGGACAGCCCATGACTCATGTCTTTTAAAGTCTTTCTGTGTAACATCATCGGTCACATTACTGTGGAGGAAATGAAGCCCCTTCTCTTTACAACGTTACTTGATTTAATTGAAATACAATTCTTTAATGCTCAGCTCATATTTGACTATAAAATACTTTGGTACACAGGGTAAGTCCACTCAGTGACTGCAAGGTGTCCGTGGGTGCAAACAAGATCAAACCATCACCCACTGTGCAGACATGTTGGTTCCAAGTGTGTCTGCACCTGGCTGCTTCTTACTCTGATGCAGGAAGTACGGTTACTTTGTTTTACACATTGCTGTTGTATTTTGTCCTTATTTTCGTTATGACTGCGCAATTTGTCATGGATCGTTGATGTGAGGTTTTATTTGCCTACCTTTAACAACATTTTCTTCACAATTCCCTGATATGTAAAACTTAAGAAATGAAACAGGTCATCCTTTTGTTTCACATGACTACACAGTCAACCATGAATTCTTTAATGGACCCTCATTTTCAATCAATCAATTCTGGGAAAGCATAAACCAGGGGAACAACTTTCAGTAAATGTATTGGACTTCCTGCTGCTGCCAGATTACAAAGAACAGCTCTCAGATATGGCAGACCTCAGACGGCACTTACTGGCAGACAGCAATGGGAAAATCAATCGGTAGATGGATTTACAAACAGCAGCAAATTGAGAGCAGAGTCCTCTAAGTGTTTCATGCATCGCTAAGACATGCCACGGATAATCTGTGACCTACCTGAACTATGCATACATTTCTCACGCAGCAGAAAAAGTAGAGCAGCTAAGAAGACGGATGGATTTCGCCTTGAAATAGGTTTAGTGTGGCTGCTGGTATTTTGATCAGTTTGTTGAAGAGCTGCAACACAGTTTACTGACAGTTTGAAATAGGTCAAATTTACCCTAAGAGGGTAAGAATGTAGTTCTTTTAATAGAAAACACACTCAGTCATGGATGTGTGGCTGTGCATGTCTGCAGTCTTTGATCAAATGGAAAAATAGCAGAAATTACAAAAAAGATACTGGAGAAACTGCTTTTTAATAACTGACAGGCATCACACTAATGATTTTGCCCATTGTCTCTGTTTATTTTCGCCCCTCCTTCCTGCACAAGCAATCACATTCAGTCATCAAATCATGCGTAGCATGCAAGCACATGCACATGCACACACATACACGTAATACAAACAGGCACCAAATAAGCACAAACCATTTAGCTGATGGCCTTTTTTATCCTTCATTCAAAGCCAAATGCTTTGTTTTTGTTCTGCTTCATTCCCTGCAGCCAGGTTCATAGCGTTGTCGCTATAAACCAGGTTCAAAGCACCTAAACAAGTGTATCGTAAATGTGTCACCTGCGGAGTGCATATCTGTCACCTGCGGAGTGCATAAGAAAGAAAAGTGAATTGATGCAGCATGCAGCGCTGACTGCAATGTGAGAACATGGATCAGGAAGTTCTTTTCAGACATGTGGAAGTGGGTGATTCGTGGGAACAACATGATAAATATATCTATAAAATCTAAAATAAAACTCAGGCCTTTGCAGCCCTGTGTTCTTGGCTCAGCACATTTTTTTTTTAGAAAAAAAAAAAAAAAAACACGCCTGAAAATAAGCTGCCCTGTGCACCATATGCATCTCTGCAGATAACGCTATCTCTTACATTTTGATCATAACCACTAAGAATATTATATAAGACACTATGAATATTGTCGCCAACTCATGCTGTGCCTGCTCACCAAACTCGGCCTCCAGCAAATCAACACAAAACTTGATCAATGTCCAGACCAGTCAGTAGTCCAAGTTTGATGATTAAACATTTAAACAGGACAGGCAGACAAACCGGTTGCACATTTCTTCTGACCGCCCACCCCTCGTGGCCCCCAAAGCCCCGATCAGTGAGAACCAAGTGCAGCACAGGGACCTCTTGTTTACTGGTAGGCACCCTTCCAGTCTGCTCCACCAGCAGAATGCACAGCACTCAAGCTCGGATCCTAATCACATTACTCAGCTCCTACACAGACACCCCCCTTCCACCATTTCCTTTGCAGAACTGGATTAAGAGTCCTCTGAGTGGCTGCAATGGGAACCAGACAGTGCAGCGTAGCACCTCGTAGGTGTGCCGATGAACTTATGTGTTATCCGGGAGATAATTATGGGCGATTGTTTCTGTTAGTGTTTGGGAGGAGAGAGAAGGGTGGTCTGGAATATCAGTGCCACAAGGACACTCTATCAAAGGCCCTTTGTGCTCGTACCTCTGAGGGAGCAGCTGCGAGCCTCGGCATTCGTGCAACTGTGCTGCCTCATGCCCCACTGATCTGCCACACTGCCCTCAGCGCCTCCTGTCCTCTCAGGCAGCAAAAAGACAAGCTAACATTCACACGCTCCACATACAGATGAGGATCTGGCTTAAAACGCATTTGAATGAATATCGTACCCTTTTTTGCAGACCTCTCGGCCTCAGCTTTGATGTATGTTATATATTTATGGGAACGGCAAGTAATTTCGACATTGGTCATTTTTATTTTGTTTCATTTCATCAAAAAAGCTTGTTAAGTTTCACAGACTGAAAATAAGCCCATTTTGCTAATTCCCCAAAATTCCCTTTCGCTAAAGCAGCAATCTGACACTAATTTTCCCACAAAAACCCCAACGACAGTCTCACCCCATTTAGCAATTATGCAAACAGAAGGGATCGTATTCAGTAGTATTACCCATCTATAACACTATCCACAGAAAGGCTGCTTCAATAAAAAGGAAAATTTGGTTTGCATTTTCTATGGCTCCCCTCAGGACAGAATCTGAGCTTCAAGACAATACAGTTCACAAGATTATTTATTTTAGTTTCCTTTTCTGTTTGCAAACTGTGAGACAGCGGGGGGAACGTAGCCTCATTATTGTGATACAACTGAACTCAAAGCATCTCTCTGTACTTACAGCTAGAAAATCAACTATTAGATCTTCGTCCATTTCTGTTGCAGCAATGCAATTAGTCCTTTTTTTTATTACCAAATTAGTACTGGTTTTTAGAACTGGTGGGAACCTGCCTGCTTTCCCACCAGTTTTAAGAGCAACAGCTGTAATCAGTGTTCTCCATCTTAATCTATTCTGCATCCTGTTGTTTCAAACTCTGCAATATGACACGCAGATGTTGAGTTAAAAGTAATAAGACATTAAATCATTTGGTAGTTGATGAGGTCCAGCTTTCCTTGCTACAAACCAGTTTTTTTTTGTTGTTGTTTTGTTGCTTTTGCTGACATGGGCACCATGTAAACCATGTTGGTGGAGAGGGCATGAAAATAAATCAAAATGGAGCCATTCCACCCGCTCAGATAGACAGCTATTACTTCCTGCTTCCTGCAGATGCTTCAACTCTCATTTGAAAAAAATAAAAATGTCACTCCTAATTGTGCGCTGTAAAGTTTTAGGCTTATAAACTTATTTAGACGTTTACACTTGTCACATCTGTGTGACTGACCTACACACTTTGTGGGTGGTTTGGCTCAGTGTCACCTCACAGTTATTTAGTCACCTGACCAACAAGTGAAATGTTTCATCACACAGTTTGAGGTGTGAATGGGTCTGAAACCACCAACAGAGGACAGTCACGGCTGCATTTTAACCGTTAGACAGGCAATGCCTTAAGCCATTTCATATGCGATAAATGTTTTTTTTTTCCCATTCTTCTGTCTTCCCTTATTTTTTAGATATAGTTGAGCCACTCAGTCATGACCAGAGTAGCTGTGTTGTTCTATTTTCTCATAAATTGGTTCCTGAATTTTCCCTATATTAATATCTCTCCACTGCTTGTTGCTCTGCGCTGCATATACACCACTCACACTCGTTTGGTTGTTTTCTCCATTTGGCGAATTGGTTTGGTTGAAAACTGGATGTAGAAGGGCTTCCTTCAGTATATATATAACAACCTTTTCTTTCTTTAATTTTGGAAGACCAGGCACAAGAATATTGGATGAAAGGCAAAATATCTCCAAGAAGTAATAAGTCCAGCAACCTTTTACTTAAGCACGAGGGCATGGATGACTGAGTATATGCCATCTCAGAGATGAATGCTGAAGCGAATCGTTATGCTGCGTTTGATTTTCCTCAGAACTGGGAAGTCGGAACGACGTCACGCCCGAGTTGAGAGAATTCCAGTTTACAACTCGGAAAAATAATAGGGCACCTTCAACATTAAAGGCATTTCTCAGGAGCAATTGTGGTTTTAAACCAGCAAAGCAACTATAACAGACCTGCAAACGGTGTTTCCAAGCAGCAACACCTGTTTTACTACATCCACAGAAAGGAAACGGCTGTTTTTAAACAATAAAGTGCCATTGAGAAGAGCCGCACTGCTGTTTGCCGGTTTTGGATCTCGTTACAGCTGACAGCTATAGTTCACGATGAATTCCCACATGGAAGTCGGAAAATCCGAGTTCTGAGTTCAAATAGAATGCACCATTAAAACACAAATAAAATGAGTTTAAATCAAAAGCTTTACACACACAATGTATAAATTCATTCCCTTCTCATTTCTCTCCTCTTCTTTCTCTTCTGTCTGTTCCTGCAAATGTAAACTAGGGACCAATGAAAGAAGTAAATAAACTGCAGAGCATGCATCACATCCTTACCTCTCGCTATACTAATGGACTAGTTGCTTTGCTCTTAGCTAAAGAGTCATTATGGATGAGGACGGATCTCTTGTTTCCAATTTACTGTCAAAAAGCCTAACGTGCCTTGCCTGTGGGCCACAGTGAAACAACTGAGAGAAACTAAATATGACTGAAGCTTTTTCTCTCACTGTTTGTATCAAATCAGAATAACTGCATGAAGCGAAAAACATAAAGACAGATTTTTTTTTTGTCTGTTTGTATTGGATCCATTGTTTTTTGGCCTGAATGAGTGGCATAAAAACACAGAATTCAATCAAAACTGAATGGTAGTCCTCATGACAATCAGTTGTAGAAAAAAACCCCTGAAAAACAAAAAAATCTAAATCTCCTGCAGTGCTGTGATGGGTGAAACACAGGCCCAGGCCACACACTTTCACTTTGACAAATCACCTGCTCTTAGCTCTGCCGAGCTGCCCATATGGCTCCCTGCTGGTCCCGAGAGCTGTGTAACGTGCTCCCGACTCGCCTTCCTTCTACTCTCCTCACTACCCTTCTCTCTCTCTCATGTCACAAACCCAATGGTGCGACCTTAGCTTCGCTAAAGAAAGACTGGCAGAAATATGGGCAGCCAGCTGCCTCCTGCTGGGATGACCTACAACCCAGGGAGGGACAACCTGGGCGAAATGTTCCCAAATCCGAATGAACGTGGAGATGAGCCATGTGCGGTGACACTTCAAGGACATTCGGCTCAAAAGTTGAAAATGAAGAACTACTGATAACAAAGAGAAAAGCATCACCTGCCCAATGTGCCCTTGATGGAAAAGTTAGAGGAAAACCTGTCTTTTGGCTTCACAACAAAAACGAAACATTTCCAAATAACATGCAAACAAGCCCAACACACTTTAACAAGCCCTGACTAGACCCGAAGAGCAAATGATTATCTGACATGATTTATAATAGAGAAAATAACACACTAATAAGTGTGCTGATTAGATGAAGATATGTCCATGTCACTCAGTCACAGATTCACACATTATTAAAGATCTCAGCAGAAGCCAGCATGCAAGATGGCCACTAATCTCTCAGAACTCAGAGCCTTTTGGAGGAAGAACGAACAAAAATATCCCAAACAGGAACCCAAAAGACTTTTAGCTACCTGCCAAAGGTGCCCAAATAAACACATTTCTCTTTCGCAAATGATTTTGAAACAAATCAGTCTGAGAGGTTATTGATCAGAGCGCCGTCAGGCAGCACAGCATTAAAACCTGCTGCGATTCTGTCATAGAAAGCACTGCATGGGCTCAGAAATGATTTGAGAAACTGCTGTCTGTGAACACAGTTCACTGGGCCATCCTCAAATGTAGGTTAAAGTTTGATCATGCAAAGAAAGTGCCATATGTGAATAAAATTAGAACCCACCACCACCCCTGTCTTCTCTGAATCAAAGCTCTTTTAGAATGGACTTTAATAAAGTGAACAAAAACATGTTGGGGTGGGGGGTGGTGAATTAATCATTTTGGAACTCATGGACTCCACATTCTCTCTAAAGAAATGAAACACCTAGATCTAATTTATTACCAGCCTTTCTGATGCTATGGGGGTGCGATAAAACTGGCAGCCTCCATATCTGGAAAAAGACTCAAGGCTGAAAGGTATGTACAGGTTTTTGGAGCATCATGTCCTTCCATACAAACCATAATTCAGTACGCAAGTAACTACATCAAATTCTGTAGCCCTGCCTGCAGTAGTGACCTTCCACTAAATGGAAAAAAAATGGTACATCATGAAACATAAAACATAACAAAGAAGCATCAGGACTCTCGAGAAGAGCAAGAATCCATAATCAGACAAGAATGGAGCATCATTTCTCCCCCATAGGTTTAATAACTGCTTCCCTTAGTTCCCAGATTTTCTGTGGGCATAACTCACTCCCAACTTTTTTTTCAAGGTGTCAAAGTGAGCTTATGACTTTGATTTATCACTTTCAACATTGGATGTTTCCCATGTGCTAATGTGATCAAAACTGTCAACATATTAACCACAAATCATTGTCTTTAGTTTTAATTTACATCTCACACAACATCCCCGACTCTCTTTGGATGTGTTTGTTTATTCATACCTGCTTAGCTATTCAGATTACAGAGAACATTCCTGGGGTGTCCAATCTACTGCGCGCCACTGTTTATCCTCTAGCAGATTCCAGATGAAAGCGATGCAAACATCTCCTTAGGCGTCTGATTATGATGCCAATCATAATCAATGTCACCACCGTCCTCACTGTGTTGTGCTGTACCGCAAGAAGCGACCCAGGGAACATACTGTACTTAACCCCCCACTCCATTACAAACTCACAACCCAGTAACCCCCAGTTATAATAGGGGGGCTTTGTGTGTGGAAGATAAGCGGAAAAGAGAGAAGAACAAGGGAAATCCAGTGAGACGGGAACTGATACATCCCATCCTCAAACCACATAGACTATGTCCCTTTGATGTCAAATGGACTGGGAAATCTGACTCTTATATGAGCCCAGTAAATGAGGGTGTAGCTAAATGATGCAACAGCAATAATTATGATGCTCATGCACAATAGCCTCTAACCATAAAGTGACAAATATTTATTGCTTAGACTGCATTCCCCCGGGGGGGGGGGGGGGGGGGGCGGCGGGGGGGGGGCGGGCGGGGGGCCGCCGGGGGGGGCCGGGGGCGGGGGCGGGGGGGGTGGGG
>JAVQJG010240571.1:0-25080 GCA_036024015.1 Craterocephalus amniculus | reverse complement strand
CCCCCCCCCCCTTGGAGTTTAAAAACACGTCGCTCTGCCTCTAGTCGGGGAAGCCTGCTTTTATTGGAGCCGTTGTGTCGCGTCCTTTCTTCCCTCTCATCAAAAGAAGAAAAATAAGTAAAGGCGAAGTCGCACTTTCCCCCCTTCTTTTATTAATCTTCCAATAATACTCCACCCCTGAATATTTGTGTTCGGAGAACTACGTGGAGGCAGTGCCACTTTACTGGCTGCATCTGGATTCTAAGCTTCAATGGGCACTGGATGGAGAGAAGTCCTTACATTTACTACTGCTACTACCATTCTACTACGTATAAAATGGACAAAGTGAATGTAAGAAGGCAGACAAATTCCAGAAATAGTGGCTTTTAATGTGGACACAGGAAGATGGAAGAGAGGCCCGTGTGCGTGTGCAAAAACATCTTGTTAAAACCTCTCTTCACTAAAGCAGCTCAAACCTTTTCGCCCCACAGAGGCCCGCAGAGGAGGAGGAGGATGTGCTGGTGAGGCTGCGAAGGAAAGGGAGGAGGTGAGGTGGAGCGTTGGAGGGCAGTCCCCTTCGCTGACTGGAATGAATGGTATGGAGCAGTAGTGACCAGTCATGCATGCTCTTTTACATCCCTCTCTCTCTCTCTACCTACCCCTTCGCTGCTCCATTTGAGATCCGTATAGATGCAACAATGCAGAGAGAGTGAGACGATAAAGGGGCGGAAAAGCAGGGGGGATGATCGTTTGAGAGAGAGAGAAAGGGGAATCAAAGAAGACGGAGAGGGTGAGAAAACAGAGCAAATGCGAGGAGAGACGGGATAAGGTGGACTAAAGCGAGGAAAGGAGGGGAGATAGAGCGGCAGGACTCGAGTCACTGGGCGACTGGAGTTAAAGAGCAGCGCAGCGTGAAATAAAAGAGAGGAGCAGCTGAACCAGAAAGAAGCCAGGCTGCTCATTACAAAGGCCTAGGCCTGACTTCTCCCTTCGAAAAACTATAATACACACTCACACACACGAGGACACACAGATATGCATGGGGCATGAGGGGTAAAAGAAAATGTGTATGCATTTGAGGAATATTTGCAAAATGCCGGATTTTTTTCCATCATAAATAAAATATCTCAAATCATTTTACCAGTAAAAACAAGTGTTGAAGACCTTTTTTTCAAACATACTGGTTCCAGTAAGATGTTGGGTTTGCAGAAAACTTCATCAGGCTCTGCTGGGAGTGGCACACTTCTTGTCGTGGGACCCTCCTCTCGCTTTGTGACAGCTGACGAAACATTTGGTGAAACTTGTTTATTTAGATTTGATTTCCTCCCAGTTTCATTTGAGCAGCTGTCTCTCAACGCTCGGCTCACAAGCATCTCATTCAAAGGAGCAAATACTGCAGGTTAGCCGCCAGTCTTATAGGAAGACAGCACCAACCGGTCGGCTCCATCCTCATGGGGAAGAAGCAGAATATGAGGAGGATGCTTGCACTTTAGGAAAACACAAAGGTCTATTAGTCTGCAGATGCTGTGTCACGTGTCCCGATCCTAAATAAACATTTAGTCTTTATAGCTGATCACAGTCTTGCTGATTAAAGACCGCCATCGCCGCGGTAATCTTCGACAGTAAACCCCAGCACACTGATAATGACTCCATCCTCTTTAACAAACACATGGACTTGGATACAGTAAATGACATCATTAACATTTACAACTCACTCTTTTATCCTTTAAACACACACTGAAACTGAAGGCCGGTAGCAGAATTAAATCCATCAGGGAGATCTAAATATGAAAAAAAGGACATATAGAGATGTAGCGAGTAATGGGATGACAATATGCTCATCAGATATTCTTTTACAAGTTCTTTAAAGACTTTCTTTTTTTCCTTTTTTCTTTCAGATATTCAGGCAGAGGAAGCTGTGAACCAGTGCAGCAGCTGCGCCTGATAATCCCCCACCCCTCTGCTGTATGATACATATTCTGTGAAATACTGCCATCTCTTGGCACTAAAAAATGAGAGGGTTCACAGAGAAAAACCTTTTATGGGTCACCATACCTTCAATTAAATGTCAAAGGCTTCCAGAGGCAGAGGAATGTCAGATTTGATGCTGATTTCTTGACAGCTCAGCGCTAACGTCGTGTTGAGGATGTTTTTTTATTTATAGTTTTTCAAATTTGATCATTCATCTGATATTTATGTTTATAATATTTAAATTTGATGTTTCCATCTGTATTTAACTTCATTTAATTTTCATCCAGAATCGATCACATATTTAATCATTTTTATTTGTTTTAATTACCACTTTATTTATATTCTTGATTTGTATCTCTCTATTTGAATGGTATGTGTTCCAACAACTAATATTTTTATTATAAGCTGTAAGGTGAATGTGTTCCAGCAGAAATGGAGTGTTAAATAAAATGTCAAGGTAAACTATGGCTGAATAACTTTTCAAAACAAGTCATTTAAATACAACATCCTGTATGTCCACACACATTGAATCAATTTGCTAGGTACTGTTGTACTGAAACAAATTGAACTACGCTGCCTAACACAACCTTCTGCAGTGTCTTCAGTTGACATTGACAAACATTTTACATTTACATACTTCCACTACCAAAAGAAAAAAAAAGTCTTTCCATCCCACATCCTGGAAAAGCAAAATCCTGCCTCCCCTTCAAAGCTGCTCCCTTCTCAGCCTCACAACATGAAATGCATTGAATGCAGGAAAAGTAAGCAAGGATGCACACGTCACTGCAGCGGCAACACAAACAAGTTGTTCCAGTTGAGTGTGCAGCTGCTGCACATGCAGCAAAGTGTGCTAATGGGTCAGGATGTGGAGGTGTACCACTTATTCAGCAGGTTTCTATTTAAAAGGAGAAAAAAAATGCTCGATTTGTGTCTTGAAGTGGAGGCTGAGAGGAGCTGATAAAAGTGACATCTTTTAGTAAGGAGGAGGGTAAAAGTGGATTTCTCTCGCTGCTTCCCAGCGTAGCGGAGCTGTAATTCAATACTCCCAAGTCAGTGCTTTTGCCGTTTTCCTACAGAGGACTGTTGTGTTTCACAGAATGTATTTCCAGCACGAAGCAGGTTGTTCATCACAAGGTCTGTTGATCTTAAACACACACACCGAGCTGGGAACTTTGAAGTGTGAAAATAAACATTTTCACCAAACAACTAATCTTCTCTCTCTCTCTTTCTCTCTCTCTCTCTGCTCTGAGCTCCCTCCCTCTCTCTGTTTCTGTTCTCTCTCTTTTTTTAAACGTGAGCTTCATTTACAACTTTCATTTCAATTTGTCCTGCTGGTCCATTTTGTTATTGTAGCGGAACCAGCGCCAGGGCCTCTGGTTAGTGAAAATGTCAGATTCTTTGATTTGATTTTATAGGATTTCAGCAGGGACTCAGGAGCCGAGGGGGCTGCGTGGTACCGCGGCCCCTGCACTGAGCCCACTGACTACTGTTTGCATTTAAACATCCATTTGAGCAAGATTCCCCTGAGGATTCGTTCGTTGCACTGAGGGTCAATTACCTCTCACCACCCCATTCAAAAAAAAAAAGAAGAAAAAATCTCTTTTTTTTCCTGTTGCAATTAAACAGATTGTTCCTGTTTAGTTTAGGTTTAGGGATGGAGGTTCCTGGTTGAGGTCACAGTTTCAATTAGGCACTATTTAAGACCAATAACAAACTGATCATTTGCCAAATAGCTCTCGCAAACTGAGAGGCTTAATGGTTGGCAACGTGTCTGTTTTCTGGAAAGCGCAAACTACTTAAAATCAGCTTTGACTGAGCCCCTCCGCGACGCTCCTTCTCTCGTCTCTCTCCACCTCCTGCCTGCTATCTTTTCCCGGCGCTGAGTAAATACGTGCTCTTTATGTTCCTCGTTGCCTTTCAATATTTGGCAGCGTGGCAGCGGGGGATCAAAATGTGTGTCTCTGCTAAATGTCAGCGGGTAAAAGGGGTTGAGTTTAGAGAGGCACGCACCATGAAGCACCTGCTGTAAAGCGAGCAGCGGGGGGAAGTTTCATCTCGGTTTGATCCCAAATGGAAAAAGGCTACGAGCGCCACGTTGACACCAACAGCAGCTCCCCTCATAGTCACCCCTCCCTTTTTTCTCTTAAGTTTATTTTCAATTTCGCCCAATTCACCAGATGATGTTGGCATACCTCGCCTGAGCATTTTAATCAGACCGGAGCACCATTACGGAGATATTACGGAAATTGTACGCCATCATCTAGTGCTGTGATTGATTATCAATTTCCTAAATATTGCCGTTTATCCTGACATTAAAGTTGATATTTTGGGGCAAACATGATGAGTCACGAAACATATTATTCCTAACTCACCTTATCGCTAATCAGATTAGCTTTTATGGATGGCAGCCCACTGAGAGACATCTGTGTCTTCTTAAAAGACTAGCACGGCTTAATGTATGACACATGCAGTAATTGATAATAATGCTAAAAGCTCAAATTATTGAGTTTCATGTCTGCATAATGGGAGTAAGTCTACTTTCCGTAAAAGCATCACTCGCTCGGTTAATAAGAGCGGTTGCCAGAGAAGGGAAGTGGCTCTGGCTGCTTTGTGGTTATGTATGACATCAAATAAGGTTTGGCTCCTATGTGAAATGGTCTGGATGAGCGTGACCAGCCATGGGAAGAACTTTTGGCCTCAAGGCACAGTGCAGGAAAAAAAAAGGCAGGAAGCCCTGAAGAGCCACTGCAGGCCATCTCCCCCCGTTTTTTTTTTTTTCTTTTACCTCCTCCTCCTCCTCCTCTTTGCTGCTTGGCCTTTGTCTTTACTTGGCATGTGTGTGTGTATGAGTTTGCATCTGCATCCTGTCCTTGTTGCCTGTCCCTGGCTGCGCCATTGGAGGCAGCTGATGCTATCTCATGGCGGTATTGTGGCAGCCCCTGCTGCGAATAATCAAAGGCAGCTGTTTGGAAAATACCAGAGATGGCTAATAGGACGCACTGTCGGCCTGGATTCACTCTTTACCCAGCAAGCCCCCTGTGTCTGAAATAAAATGCACTAGATCAATTATTATTATCAGCATGCATACTGTATGCCTCCTTTTCTCCGTAATATTGTTCTGCAGTCTATATTAACATGACAGTTTACAAACAAGGTGCCATTTATCATACTTTAAAGTTAATGTCATTCTTCTTTTTTCCTTCTCTCTTCATCTGAGTGTATTTTTAGTGCAATTACTGCCTATAATTCCTGCAATATGAGTTTTTCTGGGGTAAAAATGAAGAGGAAAAGACCTATTATTTCTATTATTTCGGACTGCCAAGGTGCACCAAGGCAGCTTTCTGGGGGTTTGATTGTGTTTTGTTTGAACAAGTCAGTTAATGAACGCCAATCGCGGGATGCTTGTAGTTCTCTCCACATATCTGATGATCTGGGGGTCCCAGCAGATCTTGGCCAAACACTTGGCAAGGCAGAAACAAATCTGTCTGTCAGTGTGGGGTTAGGAGTCCTAATTAGGGGTCCTGACTCTCTGTCCTCAGCTCCAAGTCAAGCGTCAGCTCTCCCTGATTGGTACAAATCTGGTTTTTCTAAGCCACAAAGGTTCGCAGAGAGGGTCAGCAGCTCGCCCCGTCGGTGATTTGCTTATACCTTTAAAAGGACATTGATTACGTAATTAGACGGGGGGGCAAGGGGTGGGGGGCAGTCAGGCTCTTTGATAAGTGGTGGGAACATTTGTGCGCTGAATGTGGAAGTGTGATAGGAAGGGCAGGAAACTCACAGGCTGCAGGGAGTTCTGAGAAATCTGCATATGATTTTTTGTTTTATTTTTTGTTTTATTTTTTTTCAAGGGGGCGGGAGCTGAGAGCAACAGGACTCACTCTTTCATTTTCAGTGTATTGTTTTGCAGATTTGCAATGAGTCAAAGAAATTAGATGTAGCACTTGAAGTCAATTCTCGTTAACAATTCACACATGCCTGCTTCTTTTGTCTCTATAACAGGTCATTGGCTTGGTTAAGGATGGAAAATGATTAAGTCTGCATGCTTCTTCTGGGTATCACAATCTCATTTTTGCAATATTAACATCATCACAGATATGAGTGATAAAAACAAAACAAACAAAATAAGACTAGACAGGAGTGGAACTGAGGACAAAAACTATTTGTGTCCTGAAAGTTTACTTTAGGGCATCGTTGGACTGCAGAGCAGCTTTCTCTGCCATGTTCAGGAGGTGAAAGGCTAAAAAAATGGCAACAACTGTCCTCAAATTAAGCAGATGACTTAACTCAACCGCTGCGATGATTTCCAAAAGGCCAGCTGTCTGCCTGTCTGTGCGGGTTATGGATGGTCTGTCCTCCGAAAGTTTCGCAGAGAGCAGAGGCCACATGCACAAAAGCAAAATAAACTGCAGGGGAAGGAAGCGGTTAACATTAACAAGGATCCAATAAGGAGATTAAATGTAAAACGCATGTCCTGGTAATTGATGTGTTTCTAAGTGTGTGTGTACGTGTGTGAAAGTATATGCTGAGGTCCTGGGAGGTGTGTGTGTGCTGTAAATATGGGCTCAGTGTGTGTGGACATAATTGCTCCCAGACCTGCAGCATAACTCTGCGGGTTGATTAGCAAATGTCTTTACTGTAAATAGTTGCCACTAATCATGTGATACCAACGCTATTAGTACAAATGGGGGGAGTATAAATGTGGATGAGACAGAATTAGTTTTTTTTGTCTTTTTCCTGTTTAATGTAAAATGAAAGTGATGTAAGTGAGGAGTTGTGCTGGATGTGGTCCCTTACTTATCAAATGTAACCTGGAAATTGCAAGGTTATCGGAGAAAGGCCTCCTGTAGTTCTGCTCTTATTGTTATTATTGGCTTAACATGATGCAAAGGAAAGATTAGAGTAAACCTTGATGGTTCATTTCCTTATCCATCCCACTAACCACTACAGCTGAGACAAGACTTGTGTTTCCGGTTGCTATATTGTAACTTACATGGAAGCAGAAAGCAGCTGAGACTGATGTGAACTAAATTGAATCCATCGTCAGTGATGTTCCTTATAGCACAGATTACACCAGAACATCTGAATAATCATCAGTTCTCTTGTTGATGTCTCCAGTGTGCAAACTTGCTGAAATGCAACACCTTTTCTAAGCACCTTCTCATGGAAGAGTTATAAATGATTTCCTTTCAAATCAAAGTAAATGTTTTTTTTTTTTGCTTTCTTCCAGCAGAAAAAGTTTGATCCATTTCTCCTTTGTAGGGGCTCCATTCATTGTGCGAAAGAGATGAACTCTTTACTGATTATAAAATGAAAACCTTATTATCATTGCTGATGGGCTTAAACAGCCTGAACACCTTTAAGAGGGACATACAGTATCTTAGTTCGTGTATTTTGTCCTCTCAGTTGGTAAGTAAATTGATATTTCTAACATATGTCAGGGCTTATGAAATGGTGTATTTCAAGGTGAACAATGATAGTATCCCACAATCAACCCAAGTCTTAACCAACACTGTAGCCTCAAACTATTCAGTGAAGGAAAGCAGAAGCAAAGAAAAAAGAAAAACAAAAGAAGACAGAAAGTTCTGGTTTGTATGGAAATGAACTTCCTGGCTAGTCATGAAGAACTCTAGTGCTACACTGTCCAGGCGACTATTTACCCCTATTCTACTCTTTTTTCCCTTTCTTTTTTTAAAATAATGATTAAACTTACAAAATAAGACTAGACACGAGATTTTATAAAATTGTACGAGAAAAAGAAAACAGCGGGTGAATGCATGGTTTTAAAAGAGATGATCATATAGAAATACAGTACACAGAGGATGAAAAACCAAAGGCCAACTGTTAGGTGGTAATAAACAAGAAAAGAAATCTCAGCAATGTGCAAATAAAATTATTAAACTACTAATAATAATAATAAAATAAGAATAATAATGATAATCATCATTATTATCATCATCACCTTGGAGAGAGTTTAATTTAAGAGCTTATCTAGCCATTTTAAATGGTTTTCTTGATAAAAATCCTAAATCTTTGAAGTTAATACATCGATAATTATGGCTTTAAACTCCCAAAAACAGCTTTTACACATTCTTCCATTAAATAAAATAAAAAAATGTGTTTTGGGTCACATGATACATGAGTTGATTCAATGAACAAGAAATATCTGATCACCTGCGGGAGGTTGAAATAAAAAGCTGAGGTTACCCAAAACTGTACAATAATATTCATTTCAGAATAGTACAAAAAGGCATTTTCTAGACACAAACAAGAACTGCTTTAACAGCTCATAGTTATTCTGCACTAATGTTGGTAAATCAAACCATGAAAGAAATACAAAAGAAGGGATATTTTAAAACTGTAAATATATAAAAAAGATAGGCAATATAATCTATTGTGGTATGAATGTTTCTTTAGTTTTTTCTTTTATATAATAGTTTGTATATTTTCCTCAAATTATTGTTTAAAAAACACATGTATTGACATGAAATAGTGTATGCCTGTAAGCATGTAAACAGGGTACTGTGATGGAGTTGTTTTGTGAAGTCTGTGGTGGAAAACTGTAGTTAATGTAGTTACAATCAAACTATAAGTAAAGTTCCCTTCATCAAAAAAAGAAAGAAAAAATTAAGGTATTGTCCCCCCAAGCAGGCTAAATATGTATTGTTTTCCATTACTTTAATGAATAGATACAATACTTTCTTGTTCAAAGTATAATAAACATTTTCTTTTTTACTAGATTGTTGTCTGTATATTTTAAGGAAGAATCTTGAACTGTGCACACTTGACATCATATTGATAGAGCACCTCAAATAAGAACGATGTCATAATTCAACCAACCAGTCCATCAGGTAGCTTCAAGCTTACAGAGAAGTTTTCTTTCCCTTGTCTTTGTAGAGCTTACTTTCTTCCCAAAAATGTAAGCATTGCAGAGAACCGTGTGATTCTTCTTAGATTACCGGGTGTGTGAATGGTGTGTGTTTGCAGACGGAATTGGATCCTGGAGAAATGGGACAGAGCTTTAGTGAATTTCATGTGACTCATCAGCGCTCCATTTCTGGATGTGCACAGACTCCTCATAGGTTGAGGAAACCCTTAGCAGACTTGCAGTGATTCATTCTCCCCTACAATCCTGCTGGCTTTTCTTCTTGCATCTATTAGGGTTTATCAGTTTGTCTCGAAATACACCTACATTCACCGAAGACCGAAAGCTCCATTGCTTCCGTCGCTGTGAGTTACAAATAAATTGTCTCTTGTCCAATGTAAACAAAATGCTTCTCAGCTTTCATCAACAACCACATAGCATGTTATTCTCTTGCTTTTAACATGCTGCCATTTTCAGTGTTGTGTTCGGGTGACAGAAGCCCAAGGCAAAGTTTGAAAGCACCAAATATACGCTATTATGGTTAATAGATTGAACTAAATCCAAGACGCTCAGAGATTATCTATTGAGACGCTGTCAGACGGGAACAATGCATGCCATCGCTGTTCCTATACAATCTGAATTACAGTAAAGCCATACACCTTGGTGTGGAGAAAAGGAGAGACGAAGGGAATCAGGGAAAATGAGAGCAAAAATAAATATAGGATAAAGATAACCTGAGGGCAAGGCGAGTGGATTTAAGCAAGTGTTTATTCCGCTCAGTATATGCTTCCTCTATACTGTAGATCCGCCATCCCATGTCCACAGCATGATGCATGTGTGCGTGTAAGGGTATGGATAGTGTCGGAATGTTAATGGTTTTCCGATAATTACCGCTATCTGTGTTCTGTAATCCATCATTCTGAGTAGTTATAAACAGAAAATGTGCATCTGTTTATTTTCCCATTGACAGGCGCAGCAGGTTCTAGTGCAAAGGTTGATACAGTAGAAGAGTTTAACTACGTCCCTCTAAATAAAACCAAGGTAATCTCCGCTTTGAACCGTGACTGGCGTCGCGCGATCCCATATCAGTGGGTGGAGCATGGCGGCGAATCCAAATGCTCTTTCATAAGAGGGGAGGGAAGCGGCAGAAAAGTATCAAAAATAGAAGGGAAAATTGCGGAAACGTGGCCAACTCCCAGCCGGCGTTGGAGCTTTGCTTATTTCAGCCGTGGTACGGATGCCTGTTTGGGTTTTATCTGATCCTGCAATATCATTGGTCGGCTGATGTAACAGTAAGTATGCAACTCCCTGACTAAAGCGCAGACCGCTTTCATTTATTTGCAGTGAAACTGTAAATGTAAGATAAAAAAGAATATTAGAAACTGGAAGTGACATGCTCATTGATAGATTCGCCGAAAATAAAGGCCCGTATGGAAGCTAAACGTGTTTAACCTTTTGTACAGATTTGTCCATAAATGTGCTCGACTCCGCCGCTCAACGTCAACCCCGGTGGTAAAGAAGACAGGAAAATCAATGGATTGATGAAAGAAACATTAGACTACAAACAGAAAGCTATTTAGAGCTGATGGGCCAGAATAAACCCAGATGGATGGATGGATTCCAGATCCATAATTGGGGTATCCTTTGACACCATTTGACACCTTAAGGAGTCTGATTGAAATTATGAAACCATTGATGCTTTAAATGTTTATTTGGTCAAATGAATCATGATGTATTCTTATAAAGAACTTTCTTTTCTTTCTGTAATTAAAATAATTTCCTAAAACGTTGGGGTTTATTTTTTTGGGTGATTCTCATTATTGCAGAAACTGTTCTTTGATGATCACGCCAACGGAGACGTTGGGATTTAAGGCTTCTTATGCTAATGGAAACATTTACAATGGCAGCTCACAGTTGGGGGTAACATACTGTAAACAGCATGTTTTGAGGAAGACGCTGTAGACATACAGGTCTTCTTCATTTATTGTATGATATCCAAGAAAACCAACATGTAATGCACATAATGCAATTACATGGACACATTCAGCTAAAAAAAAAAATAGCGTGTTCGCATGAATGCAAGCATTGTACCCTTTACATTAACACTTAATACATTAATGTTAATTATCACACCAACATACTGACTTAACTGACTTTATGCGTCCCATTGAAACTGTATGATTACGCCCATGCCTCCTTAGCATGAGTAATTGATTTGGGAGAATTATGGCTGTAAACTGTCTTTTGCCTTTTCATCAATCATGCGAGCGTTGTTAGGATAAAACAATGCGGTGAGTAATGATATCGATGAAGTCTGCTCTGCTCACAGTTGTCTGGGGGAATGGAAACATGACACTTAGCAGAGCAGATTCCCCGTAATGCCGGAATTAAGTGATTAGAATAATCGTCATTGCGCAAATAATGTCAAAACAACATCCGCTCTGCCACAGCTGATTTTGTGCTCCCGCGATGCTGACAAAAGGCAGGAACAGGCCTGTTTATTGTGGCTGCTCCACCTAATTTCCCATAATCCATCCTGATAAGGCCCCATGGTCCTCATCTACCTATGCTGCACTGCAATGTGATGCACATTAGTCAATTAATAGCGTGTTAAATGACAGACGTTCCAGTCAATTGAGTTTCTCTTGGGAAAAGGGTTGCCATTGTCCTACAAGGCGAGACACAGAAAAATGAAGACAAAGAGAGATGAAACATAAAACATTTGTTTCCTGGTTTTAAATAATGATGTAGTATTCTGGTTTATGACCCCCTCCCTCTCTTCCTGTCCTTTCTCTTACCCTCCAGTTCTACTTCAACCAACATTATTAATCCCAGCCCGTTCAGTTCCATGTAAGTAATCAGTCAGTTAGCAGTTATGAATAACTATATATAACACTTTTTTATATTCAAATAACCCTATCCCCCCCACCCCTCTTCCGTATGCCCTCGCTTCCTCAGTCAAAAGGCTGCAGTTCACATATCAAATGGAGATCTTTAGAGCCAAGCATTCCCGCTGGAGAAAGAGGAAAAGGCTCCCCCTATTATGAGGCCCTCAGACGAAGCCTTGCCTCCTGACAAGGGTATTAAAATGAAATAAATCAGCCATTAAGAAGCAGGCTCTGGCAATTGAAACCCTATTAATGCGGCAGGCAGAGAGAGGTAGACCCGTGTGATGTGACAATGGAGCACCACAGTTCCCCTTTAATTGCATTTCGGCCAGGTCTTTATTCCCAAGAGTGGGTGAGGATGACAGGTGTGTGCAGGAGCTGAGTCGTGGAAATTTACTTGCACTCTGATGAGCATGCAGACACACATGTAGCAATGAGCACATTCATCCTCTCTGTGAATTTTGAATGTTAAAAGCAAAAATGGGCATCTGCTTCATATCATGTGAACCAAAAACCGCCCTTGAGATGGTCACTTCTTCGCCCATCAATACCGTTGTCTCTGCGTTGTCGCCAGCCAGGGCCCCATCAATGTTACATAGGTTCCTTTCTCATTACCTCCACTGTTAGACGAGACACCGGGTGATGGATCATGGCCTCGACTGGACCTCATTTGTGTGATGTATCGCCAGCATTTCCCTGTGAAGTGTGTGGGTGATTATATACAGACACAAAGACAAACACAAACAATCACGAAGGGGGCGAAAGACGACAAATAAGTTCCTTTCAATTTCTGGTTCCCAACTTGTACTGTTCCTCCTATGAGCAGATAATTAAGTGAACTATCATTTTTGAGACACATGAGTTCAGGAGTGTCATTTTACTTCCTATTGTAAGGCATCAACAGGTGACCGTGAGCGTTGATGGACGATTAATTTTCTGTTTTAATCATCTGGCCTGAGAAAAGTCTTGTTATATTACTTTGAGTACAAATAGAAAAGCCACTTCCTTAAGATTTCAGTAGTTTTGCCACTGAATCAAAGCGTATGTGTTCTTTTCCAATGCTAGGAAAAACTAAACAACAGAAGTAGAAATTAACTTCCTCATTAGCATAGAAGAAGGAAGCAGACCATACTAGGCTCGTAAGCATGCCTGCCATTGAGCCTGCAGATTTTTTTACACAAGCAAAAAGCAAGCGATAGCAAGGAAGAGATTTTAAAAAAATAATAAATAAATTCAGATGCCCCATGGAGGACTATAACCAACAAATGTTAGTCCTGCACAGACATGTACAGGCATAACTATTTCATTAAAAATTTCATAGAAGAACACTTGAAAAAGCTAAATATATCTATGCAATTTTAAAAAGTGACACAAAAATCAAATTTTGTATTACTTTAGTTTGGAAATATGTTACTGGTGATTGATTTGTAACCTTATTTTTGCTGTTAATTGTGTTATTTACTTGCTCACCTTGGCAGAGTGTTCTACAGGAAAACAAATGAAGGCATCCAGGAGAGGTGTTAGTGCTTATTTGAAATTTCGTCAGGAGCACTCCTTCACCTGTCACTGGTTATTGATATATTCATTAGAGGGCCCTATTCTCTTTTGCTGGTATCAGTTTCTCTTGACAGTTTCACTGTTGACAACATCACTCAATGAATCACTTTACAATTATGATTGTTGATGGCCCATGACACAAACTTGGAGGGGATGTCATTATATGAACATTAAAGTGATACACAGGGATGCTGGGATGGAAGACCTTGTTACTGCAACCCTCCATCCCTCCCCCGTGCCACTCTTTTGACGCCTTCATTTAGAGCAAGGCCTACTCTTGTATGGCTTTATCCCTCAGAATGAGGCTATCACACTCTTTGACACTTGATCACCCTCAAAATGATACAACTGGCTGATTGTTACATTTACGAAACTCTAAATCTTCAATATGTACTTGACAAGATCAGGTTGAAATAATCTGATAAAATCCAGTTTACAGGCCTGTCAAACAAAATGAGAAGCAATTGCTACAAGATGCTGCAAAAGATTACACAATATGAGAGGGGATGCAGACCACCAAGCAGATGGTGGTGGGTGTACAAGTTGGAATCCAATATTATTGAACAACATGCTAATGTGATAGTGTTTGTGTCACCGGCTGTCACCATGACGATTTCAGCAATATTTTGTCTACATAATTCTTCAATTTGTGGTTTGATTAATTAGAGAGCCAGCTGTCACAATCTGCCAATGCAAATTGGGGGTGAACAACAAACTAAGGATGCAATAGTTCACTAGACTCAGTAAAATTAGGGGTTCAGTTCTGTTGTGCTTCTTCTGGACTAAAATTTTTTTCATGCTGGACTGCTCAAAGGAGTTTTTAACGTTTATCCACAATGCTGTGTGCTGAACCCACAAAGCACTCTGTTTTGTAGTTTGCTTTGTGTATTTGGTGTGCCTGAATCATATTGAGTTACAAACACCCACGTTTGTAACTGAACTACAGTCCAGAATATTTATGCACATCCATAATTCCCCAAAAGAAGCAAAAGTCCCAAGCAAATGGACTAGGATTAATCAAAATGACTGGTGTGTATCTATCTACACAATCTACACAGGTTTGCTTAACATAATGCATGGATGTTGATTCAACTTTTTTTTAGGTTGCATCTGATTCAATTTAACTGTTTTCATGGACAAACATTATTGAAACCCAGCTATTACATTTATGGAAACAGCTTCACCAGTTGCCCAGTAGCACTAGTTGCCTATAGAAACATTTTAAGGTTTAAAACATCTTATCTTTAACGTCTTATATAGGCCATAACATCCCTATGTTAGGGTTAGAAATGTGAACTGCTCGGTGAGTGTTAAGGTTAGATTATGGTTTGAGCTGAAATATATTATTTTATTGTGCACCTATTTTATAGTGCACCATTAATATAAGCTATTTTCACCGCTCATGTACACGTTTTGGGGAACTGGAGAGATAAAAACACAGGTTTGGCTAATTATTGTCAACCAGTTTTAATATAATCGTATTAATAGTAATAGTAGTGTTTTTTAGTGCTTTCATTTTGTTTTCAGAAAACAAAACCGAATCAAAATTTTAAAAAGTAATTCATAAAGACAAAAACTATGATGGAATGTTTTGCTTCTTTCATCGACAAATAGTAAAAAACATAATTTGGACATTTAAAGATGAGATCTAGTCAGACCTGACTTAGTTTTGTAGTAAGGTAGGGCAAGTCAGGACGAGATCCAATCAGACTCTCTATGTGTGATACGAAGCAAAGAACACATAATTAACATCCAGTGTTACTAATTACAGAAAAGAAAGTGTCAATAATCTGAGATGAAAACAAACAACTGACTGGGACAAACTTAAGAAACCTAAAAGGTGTGACGAGGTGATGACCGTGGGCCGCTAAGTGCAAACCACAACCATATACTGCTTTTCATGTGCCCATAAAGCACTATGGAGAACTAAGAGCAGATGGACACATTTGTGTTGCGTAAAAAAAAACAACAGAGGAGGTGAGTTGATTAATTTTTAGATCACTGTAGAACAAACAAAAGCAGCAGTATCCTAGATGGTACGAGCGCTCAAGATCTTTGCCTGACGGTCAGGTTCAGACTTAATTTCTATCATTTAAACGCGCTCGGGCCAGGCTTAGGCGTGGGCCTGCACAGTAAGTGATGGATCGGGTGATGAGTTTCAATTAGCGCTAGAAAAGTGGACAAATGCCTTCCAAATGTCCTGTAGTATATGTTAGTCATGAATGTATCATGTATAAAAAATAATACATGAATTCTACCCAAAGCTGCCCTAAATAATTACTCGCGTTTTGTGTTTTATGCATTGTTTTAATTATTTTCTGTTTTCATGCATTGTTTTAATTATTTTCTGTTTTCATGCATTGTTTTTATGTACTCTTATATTTTTACTGTAAAGCACAAATAATGCTAAATACAAAATATGAAAGCCATGATAAACACACATAAAAATCATTAAAAGCAAGAATAATTTTGACCTTGATCCTTTGAGTGGCCGATCTACTGTTTGGTAGAGCAAATTCTTTAGTCACAATGAATCTTATTCAAATATTCTGGAAATCAACCTGACTGAGCCATCGCTATAACTTATCTGGTTATGTAATACTGAATGTAAGTGTTTGTTATCCCATTCCTGTTTCAAATATTGACCATTTCACAATGGTTCCTATATCATTAATTGTTATCTCAACTATTTGAAAAAAAAAAAAAAAAAAAACAAGGAAGCATTCACTTGCTTTTTCTTAATGGGAACTTCAAAGAGTAAAGGAGGTTTCATTTACCTCAGTTTAAATAACGTCTTCAGAAATTCTAGAGAAACTTCTAAAATTAAAATATATTACACTGACACTTTATCTTATGTTGAAATCACATCTAAGGCTCACTGGGTCCCCACCACATAGCCCACAAAAATGTTGGCACATTAACAAGGTATTATCAAACTCTGCAAGCACTTGGCCAGTGGCCAGGGTAAATCTAAACCTGCACAGTGCCATCCCCAGAATAAGCTCATAGAGTAGGACGAATATGCATGTACAACTGTTTTGCAACTTGAGCTCTTCATTAAAACCATTTCATCTACCTACTTTCTTTCAGCTGGCATTTTCCCACAACTCCCATAATTATTCATCATGTCTCCACTTGTCGTAATTAGCAGTGAAAACTTGAGAAAGAAAGGAGGGAATGTTTTTATTTTGTTTTTTTAAACGACTCCTGAGGATTGTAGTTGAATACTGTCCTAGTGAACATTATCCGTGTGGAAATTGGTTCGTCTTTCTCTTCTGTGATCTACCACAAAATGGCGAGTGGGTCAAGAGAGGAGTTTCCTGATTTCACTGGTGGTTGTGTAAAAGTTTCCAGTTCCCATGAAGCATGCATGAGTTAAGAAGGGTTATTCTAACAAAGTGGTGATATCCAATGTGCTGACCCAAAACCAGAATGCAAAATCATATTCAGTGGGGAAATTCCCATGTATACAAACATAAACAGTGTTGTTGAAATATTCAGAGGATGAAAAGTTGAGTTTGTGTGGTCGGCATGTGATCTCTCCACGGGAGTCGACATATTTTGCCCCGCAAATTGCTACTGGTAAATGTGTACCCCGTTGAGAGATTGACTCTCATCTCCTTTTCACGTTTCTCTCCTTTTTCCCAACAGTCTAACAGCAGCAGCCAGCAAAGACACACTCAGAAACACATGTGGCTGGCCTTGTTGCCATAGCAGGTTAACGGGTTGCAGCAGTGGCAGATTTGATTGCCTGCCTTGCGCTGAAGTGAAGAAGAGGAGACAGGACTAAATGAAACTCCATCCATCTTAATGAAACACAATTATTTTCCACTTATTAATCATTGAAAAATCAATACGTCTCTTCTCGGCCCAGTGTCGGCTGGATTTGTCATTTGAGGCTGAGCTGTTATGTATCATCCTCTGACACCAGGACAGTCATGGGTTCAGTCACCTGTGTCCTTTAGGAGGGAAGGTGGCAGCGAGGAGGGTGGATGAGAGAAGCCTGGCAGGAGATATGAGCAAAGCGGAGATGTGAAGAGGAAAATAATTTAAATGGAAAAAAAGGTAAATAAATAAATGTAAAGAAGAGAAGGAAGAGGAATGAAGGCAGCTCACTCTGTCTCTTTTCCGCGCTCTGAGAAAAATGGGAACTCATTAGTGGCTGTTGGTGATTGCGTGTTTCTTCACAGATCAATTTACTAAACACATTGTTTAATGGGTCATTATTAAAGTCTAAGGCCTTGTATTGACTGGGAGGGAGAGCAAGGGTGTAAAATGGAGGTTTTGTGATGATGATATATTATATGTGTTTGTTTGCCAGGATATTGCTTACACCTAAATAGCAGTGAATTGTGTACTTTCTTTATTATATAGTAAACTAATTTGCATGTGCCCCAGCAATGCCTAAATCCCCTACCAGTGTAGTATGGAGATGCCAGAACATATCTGACAAGTCACAAAATGCTTACATCATCGTCACAGCTGCATAATTTCCTATGTTCTGTCCAGTTGTAGTAGTCTACCTGCCTTTTCTGAAATAATGTGTTGAATAGATTTAATATTTCCTTTAGAAGCAGATGGATTCCTGCAAGATTTGCAGAATCACAACCAAAGAATGAAAGTTGAGACCAATCAAGCCTTCCACCAGAAGCTACAGGCAGGTGTGGTGACAGTCAACAATGAAGTTTCCCATTTCGCTCCAATGGGTTCCATTCACTGACCAGCTTTACCTGCAATATCTCATTTAGTCCCACCACTTTTTATGATAAAATACTTTTAAATATAGCAAAAGGTTAAGAATCCCATCTTTATGTTAAGAAATTCAAGTATTATTATCTAATCAGTTGAAATCTCTCTTCGTATATTCATCCATTGCTTTATTTGAAGTGCTGTAACATGAAGTAGTTAAAAGTATTGATTTGCAGTAGATGCACATCTCTCAGTTTGGAGAATCATGTTGTTTCCTGATTGACTAGCTTACTCTAAGCGGTGCTCAAAGGGGAGGTCACTGGATAGGGGAGTCTTTTGCCATCTAAACTATCTCAAACAATAACATGAAGTGGTTCTGTGCTATGGTCCATGTTAGAACATGTGTTGCGGTACGTTTCAGATTGTGTTACTATAAGGTTGTCCTGTGGTTAAAGAAGTGAAGGTCTTGTTCAATCAGCTAGGAAATTTTGGGTATTCAAGCTGATATAAATGGCAAAAGATTAAAGGTCTGTTTAATCAACACACTAGATGGATATGGAGCATTTTCTCTGTCTTCTACATCTTTACATAATAATTTTGTCAGTTTTCAGACCCTTGCCGAAGCATTCCCTGACAGAACAGTGTTGAGTAGTACAGCTGATGTGAAAGGAACAAAGAAGAAGCTTCAAAGCATTCATTGGCCACATAGACAACCGATGTCTTTGTGACTACCTCTTTTTACGTCTCTTCTGAGGATATAGATAATCACCATCACCGTGTTAGCTGTCGACTGAAACTGATGTCAGAATTCTGTACTCTCCACTGACCTGAAGAATGAAAGCAGACTTAAAACGAGAGCATTGTACCAAAGTGCTGTACAATATAACCAAGAGATAAAATAGAATGCATACAAAAAAATAAAACAACAATAAAACTATAAATACATGTTCAAAGTACATGTTCAAAATAGTGCTAAAAGAGTTTCAAATGCAATTACTTTAGTACAGTCACAGCAAAATCATTCAACAAAACCTGAAAAAAGCTATTAAAATATTTTCATTTGAAAATACATGTGCATTTCTAGTGGTGTTCGAAAACTTTTTTCCACTGTATATTTTATAAACTGTATATTTAAAATGTACAGTAAGTAAAAGGAAAACCATATCATCTTTTTCAAATAAACCATATGAATGACTTCTGATGAATATCATTACCTCTCTCTTTCTGTCTTCGATATGTGTCCAGCAGGTTCAAAGTAAGTGTTCTGTTACTACTGTAGCTACAAACTACTTGTGCATGAAGGCGATTGTCTTCATCAGTCACAAGTTACTTTCTAAAACTCCAACCAAAAAAAAAGAAAAAGAAAAAAAACTCATGTGCATCTTTCTTCTTTTTGTCCTCAGCAGAGGAATGAGATCCATCAATCTGCCATTCATCATTTTTATCACCCGTTCTCTCTTCCTCGGCCACCCCAAAACCCCAAAAGGAAAGCTTTTGGTGCTGTTTTGAAAAATCGTCCTGAGAAAAAATGAGTCCGCCCAGCTCAACCCTTTGTTTTCCCTCTCAATAAACCAAGCGACAAGGCCGGTGCTTGATGTACGAGCATCGTGGGCGCCTGGGCGAGCAGCAGAGTGCATAAGCAAAGCCATGTTTCATGGCAAACAGTGTTCTTTACTGGCACCACGCCACCCGGATGAGGATATAATGTTCTACAGAACATAACTGCTTCAGGTCAATACTTGATTTGCTATAGCATGTTGTAGAGGCTCTCCTCTGGAAGGAGTCAGGGGATGCATTAGTGGGTCACAGCAACTGGACACAGACGTAGAAGGTTGAAAAAAGACCATGAGGTTGTGGACAAAGGGGACACAGGGCATGGGGGTAATTTTTGTCAGTGTTGGCTTGACTACATTCCCCTGAAATCATTTCCAGGTATGCAGACACTTCATTTCAAAATGGTTACGAGTTTAAAAAAAGAGGGTGAAACATTCCTTTGGAGCTGTTCTCAAGAGGGGAAGATATCCATCATTGCACAGTATACAACGGTTGTAGCAAGAGGGCAAATTAACACAACAAAATGAGCCAAATTATTGGCTCACACTGGGTCACAGGCTCATCAAACAGGCAGCAGTAACTCCAGAGGGGCAATCTATCACTTATGAGTATCACTGCTATTTCACCGTTAGAGCTAAGATTTGGATGCAGCCTGTGTCACCCAGGGACAACAATCTGTGAGTGTCAGAAAATGCCCAAATAATGGATGAGGGTGAGGCCAGTTGCAGAGGTTCCTTAAATATTAATGTTGTTGAACTGCAGTCCATCTCAACCCTGACACAGCGGTGAAAGAAAATCACTTGCCCTTTCAATGAGATAAAACACATGCTAGACATACCCGTGTGCACGTGACTCCATGGATGAATGAAGACATCTTGATGGTGACGGCTTACCAGCAAGTTAGGAACTAAAAGGCCAGAAGGGCTAGAAAGGAGAGGATATATGCCAAGGGATTGTTCTGTGTCTGAAGACTTATTTTAAATCCTTACAATTTTATAGACTTCTAATTTAAACTTCAATATATCCTTGAAGATCAAAATCTTCACTATGTTTGGGTATGTAATTGCTAGATTAAGTTGGTCTAGATAATAAACTCACTCTAGACCAACTTTGGCTTCGAGAGGAAGCTATTAATTTGTGGTGATGGCCTGTTTTGTCCCCCCCCCCTTTTTTTCCTTTCTTTCTTTGACAAAAAAAACCGAAGCTTGTTACAGTGGTGGGCTTGAGGCCAAGTTCAGGAGCCTGTTTTTATCGTGATGTTAATCCAGAGCCCCTGGGTCCCCTTGCCACATTGACCAGATGAAAGGCCTTGCCCAGATGTTTACAGCCTGTGAAAGTGGCAGGGAGCTGGTGTCAGATGGTAGCAGAGCACACCAACAGACAGAAAAAACAGGCAGTAAAGCCCCATGCTGTTTACGTGGAGTTCAGGAAGAAGAGAGGCTGGAAACAGCGTTAAAGGGAAATGATGGCGGTTGTAAAATCTGAAGAGCATGCGGGCATGTGTGATCTATGTTTTTATAATGATATAAATCAAAAAAAGCTTGATAAATATTAAAAACTTCCATATTGCTGCACCATAAAATCAAACCTACACAAAAGTACACATGCTGCAGAGAATCTGTTCACCTTCTTTAGGTCACAGCTCCCAGAGATATAACCTTGACCCCGGTTTGACAGATGGCACTCACAGTGGCAAAGCCATACTTAGTACACTTACCTCTGTGACAAAGTGGAGAATGTGAGTATTTGTGGACATCTACATGCTTGAATGAGTTTGTGTATATGTGCATGTCTGTGTGACTGTGACACAGTGAGGTCTTATCTATCCATGCCAGTGTGTCCATAGCACAGGCCATCTGGTGCCCTCTCTCACAGTGCTCTTATTTAGCTTTACCCGATGAGGACCCTGAAATCCTGTGTGCAGGAGGCCAGACTGTTGCTGGCAAGGCCACGTCACAGCAGTGCACATTGCAGAATGAGGCTATTAGTCATTTTAGCCCACTGTGCAGCATTTTTAATGGCACTGTATCTTTTTTTTAAAAGTATTTGAATAATCCGGTGAGTGAAAATCTTTGTATCTAACAAGTTTCATCATTATTTAGATTCATTTTCACCTGTGAAATCTTATGCAAAAATACATTTTCATGTTATTCTAAAATATTTGGGTCTGTAGTAGTACATAGATGTCCTTTTTAATAGATTTAAATGGTTAAAACACATTTAAAAGCAACATAGCTAATATTAGCAAGAATTTAAAACAGATAAAAGGTCTCTAACTTTATTAATCTCAAAACTGTTGACCTGATCTTGTGTATGAATGTTTGAGTAAAGCCTGGCCCTCTGGGCGCTTTTGTTAAGTGTGGAATTATGTAGATGTCACCTCATTATGGCAATAGTGTGTTCTGTGTGCGCTGGGATGCTAATAAACGAATGAATAAATGGTCTTGAGGAGGGCGACTACGACCTGAAAACAAAGCAGCATTTACACCTTGTGGCTCCTCTGCAACACCCCCAATTAGCAAGCCCCTCTAAATGAATGTGCTGTGTGTTTGTGGAGCCACGCTGTCTCGTGACTTAATCTGGATTGAGCAGAGCACACGGTTATTAGGTTACGCACGGCGGCAATGTGTCTTGTCACTTTGCAGAGACAGCGACCGATAAAACGCGTTGAACGGAATTAGATTGTCATTGATGTGTCAGGGAGATCGTGAGAACAACAGATCGATGGCCGAATCACCGGGCGATATTTGAGGACGCGGACCGAGGGATAAATGAACAAAAGGGAATTCAGGGGGGGGGCAAGTTTGAGAGCACATCAGCCTACATCAGTGTTTGTCTCATGCACACATGTGGAGACACATACACACACATGTACACACATAAACAGGTCTTTTCTCACACTTTAGCTTGAAGCGATCTCACAACGCTGAGCAACAGAGTCAGAGAGAAAGGGGAAGAGAAAGAAGCCAAACCAATTCCAATACAGCACTAATGGGCCACATCATGCCAATACAATAAATAATGGCCCTTTCAGCTCAGTCAATAGTGAGTAAATGAAAATTTAACCTTTCATTAAATGTGGCTGTATTATTTCCCCCACTTGCGTCCCGGCTCTATTTCCTCCCGACACTTATTTCCATTCTGTTCAAGAACCCTGTGTAAATGTTATGATGTAAGGCTGTACGCTGGTGTTAAGTGGTGTATCGTAACATAGTTTGATACTCAAAGTACACACAGACAAATCTATCGATCAAAGAGCTGAGTATAGTTTCCCTACTAATACGTTATCGCTGTCCAGTGGTTACCTGTTAAATTAATTGAAATACAGAGAGTTAATGAGCTCTCAAGGAATTTAAAAGTGCTGTCTTAATACAAAAGCTAGCGCTTACTCCCCCTGCTAATTCACCTGTTCTTAAATCTCCACTGATTCCTGTAGGCTGTGTAGTGGCATTATTCGGAGAGGAGGTGATAAGTCTCTTGGCATTTTTGTCTTGTGGTTTGATGGTATGAAAAGGCTTTGGGCCTCTTTTCCACTGTGGCTAAACCTGCCCTCTTAATTAATTAGCGCTAGCAGGAAGTGGTGCACTTGGGAGAAAAGCCCTCCAGAGAACTGGTCAAGGTGATAATGTCCTAAAGGGGAGACCAAGTCCTCTGCGCTTGGTTAGCAAGTGGATGCTATCCAACACTAATGGGGAGGAAAACATAGTGGATCTTTTGTATCATGGGTGTACTTGTACCCTAGATAGATCTGCTGGTTATGCCATAAAAATTGCAGAAAGTTTTATATCATGCTACGAGATTTCACTATAGAACAATATCATAGGTTAGAATCCAATGAAAATATTTTTTTCATGCTGCTTTTCAGCATGAAGGGGCTAATGTGAAACAGTTTATCTTTTTTTTTAACCAAGTAATTTTTTTATGCTAAAACAGAGCTTTTTTTGTTCCTTATACTGAGCCATACTAATCCTTGTCAAACAAAAAATCACTTCAGAGAAAGATTTATAACTCAGTCTCTATGGCAAAACATAAAATAATAAAGGCCAAAGCACAGAGAAATGAGCTAGCTTAGCAACAAAATGTTTAGCATTCAATTAAACCAAAAAAGGGAGTCTTCTCCATTTTTTCATTTGGCACAGATGAAACAAACTAGACTTTAAATACTGTATATTGATTAGCTTATAGCTTATTTTATAATTTCATATCAATAAGAATATACCTAAATTAGACTCGGCTTAATTTATTATCCATTTCATCCTATCTTTGGCTCTGATAAAAACAGTACTGTTAACCATAACATAAGATTAAAAAACAAAACAGCAGTACCTTAAAAACTTAACTTACCCAAAGAAATAATCACATGAACTTTTTTCGGGATTTTTTGTCCCTTCCATTTAAAATTATTGTATAGGCTATAAAATGATCAAATTATGGCATGAAAATGTTGCCTTGAAATGAACACAGTTGGTTTGCCGTTAGTCAAATCATCATGCTAAACACCAATCTTGTATTCTAACCATTTTCCAAAAATAAGCATCAGGAATAAGTTACTCAATTTATTTGTGAGGAAAGGTGAACTCGTAACTATTGACTGCTTCATTTAAGGTGGATATTTCCATGACACAATTTGTCTTCTAAAGAGTCACATTAAATATTTAAGAAGGTTTGCAAATTCAGTGTGTTTCATGGACAACACCCTCAAGTTTTACAACATTAAATAAATAAGTGTATATGAAATTTTACATTTCTTTGGCTTTCAATGGGTTCAAGACTTTTTTATATGAACAGTTTGTTTGTCATTAATACAAGGAAAACTTTGTTCAAGATTAACTAAATTTAACTAAAATTGGAACCATTATTGTCATCATGTTTTGTAAATGAAGCCAAAATTATTTTGTATTTATCAATATTCCTATATTTTTCCTGTTATCATAGAGTTCTGTACATTTGCATCTGCTACAAAACAATTATGTATTATGGTCGGAGTTTGGATTCACAGAATATGAAATATTACATCTAACAGAGTTAGATTAAAGCTACTTTTGGTCACATTTTTCTGTGCAGGCACTGGACTAGAAAGTCTAATTATATCAACTTCGGGCCAAAAACCTCACAAAAACAATATTACCATCTTGTTGGTCAAAGAATCAAAATGTCAAATTGATATTTATACTGTAAGAAATCCAAACTGATATACAATTAAAATTGAAAATAAAAAAAGGATGTGTTTAATTTTGATCTTTTTTCCATCTCAGCTGAAAGCTTAATGTTTTTGTTAATTTTTGGAGTTCAGGGAAATTTTAATTATTAGCTTCATGATTCTGGGCTGCACGGTGGTGTAGTGGTTAGCACTGTGGCCTCACAGTGAGCACTGTGGCCGCCGGTTCGAGTCCTGAGTCGGTCGGAGCCAGATTCCGGCTGAGGAGGGGCTTGAAACTGTGGCCTTCCTGTGTGGAGTTTGCATGTTCTCCCCGTGTATGCGTGGCTCCGGCTTCCTCCCACTGTCCAAAGACATGCATGTGAGGTTAATTGGGCACTCTAAATTCTCCCTAGGAGTGAGTGTGTGTGTGAGTGGTTGTC
>JAVQJG010240568.1:0-15150 GCA_036024015.1 Craterocephalus amniculus | reverse complement strand
ATAGCGGCGCGCGTTACGCTCGCGTCTCTGCGCACTGAAGACTCTCCCCTTCACCACTCCCCAGTGTTTTGGTGCTCAGCGCTCACACCTGGAGTCACGGAGCAGAGAGAGATCGCAGTCCGCTGCTGCTGTTCAGCGATTACAGCACATTAGGAGACCGAGATAAGGAAAACCATAAATGGGAGGAGTTACAACAGTGTGTGGACGTTTCTATTGGAATTTATTCTCCTCCAGTGGGGGCTGAGTTTTTCTTATTTTTTTTTATTTTTTTAAAAAATCAGGGGCATTTCCAAACATTGCACCTCGTCCGCCAATCGTCACAGCACCATGCGAGCAGGAGAGACGCGCCCTGTGCCATGCTGAACAACCACCCCCCTCTCATGCTGGCTCTGAGCGCGGTCGCCGCACTTCTCCTGCCATGCCACAGCTGGAGCGACGAGGATCTCCTCCTGCCGCCCATCAACTCATCCAACAGGTTTCTGGCCAACCTGGAGGTTGACGTGCGTTTTTCCAAGAGGTCTGTGGAGGAGAGCGAAGCCGCGCCTGACGCGTCCCCCCAGTGCAACGTGAGCGTCCACAGACTCCTGCCCACGTCGCTGGTGACCCGCTGGGACAGCAGCTTCGGGTTCCAGTGCGATGTGCTCATCTACACCACCAACAACCACGGCAGGGCTTTCTTCTCCGCGTCTTTCAATCGGGCCATCTCTCCTGTGGTCATCGAGCACCTCGGGGTCACCGGGGGTCAGCAGGAGTTGAGACTGTGCGTGGGATGTGGGATGTCACGGTACAGGAGGTTTAGTCAGGGCAGGCTGAGGGGCCAACAAACCGGGGATCAGGTCACTTTCTGCTGCCTGGATTTCAGCCTCGACGAGCTGAAGGGGGACAAAAGTTGGAGCCTGAACAGGAAGCCCATCGAGTCGACACTTGTGGCTTGTTTCATGACTTTGGTCATCATCGTGTGGAGTGTTGCTGCTCTCATATGGCCGGTGCCGATCATTGCAGGGTTTCTGCCTAACGGGATGGAGCAGAGGAGACCGAGATAACTGAAAAATCTTCATTATAATTACAGCCTGTGCTGCCTATACTCTAATTGTAGCCATTCAGCTGTAAAACAAGAATTGATCATGACTGTTTTTGAGGACGTTTTGGTTGATTTTTTAAACCTTTACCTCCTTATAGGGCAACCAAGGTAAAGTATGAAGGATTGTTATACTAGCCTATATCTATACTGGGACCAATAACAATGTGTTTTGTATACCCTTGTAGGCCTTCCCATAGATGAAGTCAGTGTAAACTGTGCAAACTTTTATCTTTAAACAGTGTTTGTATAGTTTTTAATCTTTTTAGACAGTTTTTTGCCTTATCCCAATGTGCAGAGCTTTTGCACTGACAACTTTAAAATGTGCAGTCACCCAACCTATAACCACGCTCTGTTACAAGTCAGTGCAATCTTTTTTTTCCAATACATTCTGACGAACACATGTTTATGACTGACATATGTAAAGATGGTTTCAATTCTTATAATGTTAGATTTCTAACATCAGGTCTATAATATGTGTATTTGTATAAATGTTTCAACTGTTTCAATTAAAATAAAAATCAGTTATAGTCTTTAACCTATCATACCTTCTCTCACCTGTCCTCTGTGCACTAAAACTGTACTTTTCCCTGAAGTACTCTCATGGACAACAGAAGCCCCTTTAACCATTTTGTTAGAAAATAAATAATAAATTTGTCTAGTTGAATTTTGTATTAAATGCTGGAAACCAAATAAAATCTTTTTTTTTTTTTCAAAAAAGGTATTTAAACATAAAATTGAAAGTGTATTCTTATATAAAATCTTCTTCCAGATCATCTTCATAACTGCTGAAAACTTTAATTATGCATCTGGTCAATTTGTCATTTATGTCATTTTTTTCCTCAAATTTTGTACAGAGTATATGTATGCTAAGGAAATCTCTTTCCCTTCTCCATGCATGTAGTAGAGTTACCAATCTAAGCTGTTTCGGCTCACTTTCGCCCCAAAACTGAAGAACGTTCAAGCGTGTACAACGTGCCATCATTTCCCGCTGCTACCAGCAAGTGGCACAGCAAGACAGGAGAGACTTTATCAGCCTGATCTGTCTGCGAGCATTTTGTCCTGCAGAGCTGACTGACAGTGTGGACAATATTTGTGACGCTGTTAAACTGGTGGAAAATGTTGACCCACATTCAAGCTTTCAGATGCCCGCAGTCCTCAAAAATGAAGAGGGAAGGATGTTTTAGTAGCTAAAATGTTTTGCTACCGTCCACGTTTTTAACTCATACAATCTTATTATTTATGGGAAAACATGTACCTGTTTTTGAAGGTGATGTATGGAGATGGTATTCTTAAAAATCTATTATAAATCTACTGTACATAACAGATTTGTCTGTATTTCCAAGCTGGAGTTCAGCAGCTAAAAGAGCTTGAATATGTATGCCTGCTGCAAAAATGTCACTTATCTCTTATCTTTATGTTTCCAAAAAGAAAATGAGACAAATCCTCCACAACTCTACACTTCAGTTGAATTTGTGTAACTTGCTTTTCTCTTTGATGCTCATTGCTCATCATTATGTCACTTCAGTTTTGTCTGCTGCACTTCAAATTGATTTTTTACATTCATGCATGTATCAAACTTAATCTGGGTAAACATGCCGAATTGAATGTGAAACATGTACAACACATGTATGTATGATGTATGTTCTACATCAACACTGCCATGTTGTCGATCAGAACGCAGCATCTAACATCATCTCACCAGCTACATACATGGGTGAGCATCTTGTAGGGCTTTTTTTCTTGTTGCACAAATGAGCAGATTGAAGTCCTGCTGCTGAACTGTAGTCCTCTTACAATCCCCCCTGCATCTCCTGGTATACTGGCCTGTCTCCTGGTATCTCTTCCACGCTCTTTGCACTGTGCTGGGAAATACAGCAAACTTTCTTGCCAGAGCACACTGAGAATCCATCCTGGATGAGCTGCACACTGAGTAGTATCTGTGGGTTACAGACATCGCCTCATGTTACCTACTGTATAGTGGTGAGGACACTGGCAAAATGCAGATCCCCTACTTCACCTCCTAACTGGACAGATGGATATTCAAGCCAATAGGTAAAATACATAAAATGGACAATGGTAAGTTAAACACCTGAGAAAGCTTAAGAAACAATTCTACAAATTCTGATTAAAGCAAAAAAAAATCTCATTATTGATTTAAGCATGTGTTCATGCAGCAGTTACTCAACAATGTGGGCTCATCTTAAGTAAAGAATTGTTGGGAGAAAAAACATAGATTAAGTTATTTTGAATAATTTTGCTTTACTTTTTCACCACTTAGACTTTAATGACTTCACCTTTTACCCAAATCTCAACCCTGATTTCAAAAACGTTTATAGACTAATAGCGCAACCCCCCAGGGCCCCTGCATGTTACTGCGCATCAGTCAATATTAATATGACGTTACAAGCCGCAACTGCAGGCCTTCTACCTGCAGGATGCAGTCATAGCCCCGCCCACGTTACCTGCTCCCGGCACTCCTTTGGTCCAAACTCACATAGGAAGTGGACAAGTCACGTAGCGACAAGAACGAGAGAAAGTTCTTTTAAAGTCGCGTGAAGGTCTCATCGCTGGAAAAGAAGATATGAAACATTCTGTAAACGCCTTTTAATTCCCCAGGATTAAATTTTTCGAGCTACAGCATGTCTTTTAGAAAAACAAGGAGCGTCTCTCAGCAGATTTTATTTCTGATCGTCATTGTCTTCTCCATACCAGGTAAGATTTAGCAAATTTATTGTGAAATATTGGTGGGGGAGGGCTAAAACATAAACCCAGGAGGAGACGTGCAGGTCCAATCACACATTACTGTTTTGTTTGTTTATATTCAATCTTATCCTTTCTAATGTAAATTGGCTGTTGTTTAATTGCTGGAACATCAATGATTTTGTTGTTGTAAATGGAGATGTAAGGCGCGATCAGCAGGATCAGCAGATTTCTTGTAATCTTTTATCTATTCATTTTCGTTCTGTGTGTAAATGAACTAGAGGTTTATTGTAACTGGTTCAACAACTCCTGGTCAGGTTAGGGCATTTAGTTTCAGATTGAGTTGAGCCTCTTTCCACTGCATAGAAAGCAAAATAAAAACGAGGAGAAATAAGTGATATTTGATTTGTAAATGTGTATCCCTTTAGGCAATGTGTTGGATTGTGGGCTTTATTGACCTACTTATGCTAATCTCTTCTTATCCTTTCTTTTTTTTAATTTCCAGGGATCCACAACGTGACCATTACTCCTGACCATGGTTCCACCATCAACATAAGCAGCAATGTCAGAAGTTGCAGTGTGTGCACAGGATCAAGAGACTTAGAAAAATGTAGTACCTCCCTGTTGTTAAAAGATCATTCTCCCGTGTCTTTGAAGTTTACTTGCCTCAAACCTCAAGATATATACAGAGTAGAAGTCGTGAAAAACATCGGTAAGAATCATGAAAGTCAATATCTTTCTCGACTAATTGGTGGATTCATTTATTCACGTTAAAACAAAATTCTATGCTTTTTCTCCCCAGAATGCGCCACACGCTCATGCAGCAGCCACATCATCCAGGCTGACTCCGGTTCCCTTCCTTTATTCCAGCTTCCCCGCAGGTTCACCTGGAACATAAAAGCTTCTGAACCAAAAGCACTTAAGTTAGACTTCGCTGAGAGTGGACTGGAACAGATTAATCCATCGGAAGAATGTCCAGACAAACACAATTATACTCTCCAAGTTCACCAGACTGGAGGGAGTATCGTTGTAGGGAAATATTGCAGAGTGGGTGACATTAGTAGCGCAGAAATCCTGAATCAGGCCAGCTTTTCCCTGGATGTCCCAGCTGGCCAGAAGCTGCATGATGAAAAGTTTGATGTATCTGTTGGGGAGGAAATAAAGTGTAAGTTAGTTTTACATGAATCTATCTATCTATCTATCTATCTATCTATCTATCTATCTATCTATCTATCTATCTATCTATCTGTCCATCTGTCCATCTGTCTGTCTGTATGGATACTGTATATGTATATATGCATATTACAGTATATATCTGTCGAAATATGCTATAATTTGACCTTTATTTTCTTTCCTATCCCAGCCCTTGCCAAAATTTCTTTGACGTTACCAAAGGGCACCTCGTCTTTAGATTTGCTCTCACCAAACTATCCGGACAGTTTCCCAGATGACGACGTGATGGAGTGGTACTTTAAGGTCCCAGACAACCACAAGGTATCGGTCCAGTTTTTAAACCTCACCCAGCCACGCTGCTTGAAGAAGGAGACGGCAGTGGAGTACAAACACAGTTCACCAACAGGGAGAGGAGCATCTGTAAGGAATCTGAACGAGGTCCAGCCGGAGCAGAAGGAAGGGAGCTTCTTACTGTCACTGAGAAACTGTAAGATGGACAGAAGACTTGCTCATTCTCCAGGACTCTCCTTGAACCTCAGAGTCTTTGCTTCACCAGAAAATCCACCAGGTTTGTTCATCTTTGCCGTTCAGTTTGACTTGTAACCTTTGCTGTTGATGCTCTTGATGTCTTGTTCTCTTAAAGAGGCAGTCACAGTGACAGTTTTATTTAGTGGTGATGTGAGTCTTGACAAAAAGCTTTTTTGATAATATTTTGAAGCCATCGGTCATTTAAATATCTGTCTTTGAAAACGCAGTCTTACCAGTAACAGACTGGTTTGTGAGTCTTAAAAGGTCAGGTTGGTCAATGTTGATGTTGACTTTAACTTTAAAGGAGAAATTTATATATCTATGAATGCACACTTCAGCTAATTTGAACTAAAAGCCCAGAAAAGTCAAAGTTAGTTTGATCCTGTCTGATGAATGTATTGATAGACAGCACAGTATATGTCAACCTTTCATTTTCGTGTGGCCGTCAATACAGTTTAATATTGGACTAAGAAAATAAGTGGTATTATTTCCACCCTTTTTGATTTCCTCCACATGTTCCAGCAAGGATGCAAATAGATATATTTCTTAAAATAGTACTTTACAGTAGCAACCAGTTTGCTGTTTCATCATTTGAGGGTGTGACTAAATGTTACTGGTGTTCACATGGAATAGAAAGTAGCAGTAATGTTGTGAGTGTGCTTCAGAGGATCTCTGCCATTGCCTCAATAATGATATCAGTGGCAAGTTACCAGGAAGCACATCCTGCATTGATTGAGGAATACTTGCTTGCCTGCACTTGTCTGTATGCATGAATTTACTTGCCAGGAGAATAACTAGCGAGAAATTAAACTAAAGGTCATATCTTACTTCACTCTCTTCTCTTCAGAGATGTGTAATGTGGGTCGTAACAAAACAAAAGGACTTGATCTCTACATTCAAAATGTGAGACCGGACTCTGAATGCGAGATGAAAATGAACTCGACGACGATGAGGAACATCACCGTCACATCAAACAGTCTGCTGTCATTCCAGGGCTGCAAACCTGGTGACGTACGAGTCACAGCCCGAAGGGTCATAGGTAAATACAGATTTATGTGTTACATATGAAGAAATGAAGTGAGATAATTATTTAAAAAATGCAAGACATTAAAATGGCTCAATAAATAAGCATACTAATAAATAAAAATGTTAATGGAATAAAAACAAATTGTACCAGTCATTGAATTATGAAGCAGAAATGTGCTCAGAAATGAAAAATTAATACATGTAGACAAATTAAAAATAGATTAAAAAGCGAATGGCAAAAAGAGGAAGTTATAGTTGTGTAATTTTATTAATAACATTATTAATGTATGATTAACGTAATCATGTATTACTGTATAATGTAATTATTGAAATTCACATTATAATACATGATTACATTTAGTGAAAGAAATGGACCACATAAAAAATTAAGAGTTCATTAAAAAGTAAATATATACATGAATAAATAATAGAAAAATAATAGATCATCAGATTTAAAATTGATTGGCAAAATGAATAAATAGGATTTTTAAAACAAAATGTATGACATATAGAAGAGTATCAGAACCACTGAAGGAAAAAAAGTAGAATTCTGGGGAAAAAAAGAGTCAAAATTCTGAAAACTAAAATAAGAAAATTCAAAAAAAAAAATTTCATTTCTGAGAAATGTAAAAAGAAAAAAAAATGTTTTTCAGAAAAAACCGTTAGGGGTTTTTTTTTTGTAAAAAAGTCAGAATTCTTACACCTTGAATGGTCATTAAAGCGCCCCAGTTTAAAGTTGTCTGAGCTTCTTATTCAGATGGAAATGCTCTGGGTTGAAACTTATACATTCTGGGTTCTTGCTAACATTCAAACCCAAAAGGTTTTCCCATTCAAAACTGGGCTTTGTTGGGGTCTTAGGACCATCATTATTGCAGTAGCTTAACTTCCAGCTGCTATCACCAGTAAGCTAAAACGGAGAAAGTCTTATGGATGACAAAGAAAATGTTTTGAGCCCAATAACATGATATCCAGGTTCCTTCTTTTAATTTCCTAAGATTAGATTTGCATTGATGCATTATGTATAATCACTGTAATCACTGCTGAAGGGCATGTTTGTGCAGCTTTGTAATCAGTCTCATCCCTGAACTCGTTCCTATCATCAGAATGCAGTCCTCTCCAAAACTGTGCAAAGCCTTTTTCTCTGAAGCGACCTGTGCTGCCGTCCTGCATCCCCGCCAATCTGAGCAGTGTCACCTGGATTCTCCGTCCCCTGCAGCACGGGACCGTACGGCTCACTTCCCACATGGGGCCACTGAAACGGGACCTACCTGGACAGCGATGCAAAGACAGCTTCATTATTGAAATGGCTGAAGAAAAAGATGGCCACCCCATCGGACGCTTTTGCCCTCAGGGAGCCATTCAGAAAGTCCTCATCCACTCCAACGTGTCTATCACATGGAGGGGCAGCATGGCTATGAAAAGATGGAAGAACGGGTTGGATGCTGCTTTTATAAAGGAGATACCAGGTGAGAAAAAAATAAAATCAGATTATACTGAATGATAGAATAGATTAAAGTAATTTTACTGTAACTTCTGGTATATTTTCTGTGTTGCTTTTCAGAAACGTACATATTCTATGTGTCTCCACCGGGAGACTCCCCCGTCCTTGTGGCCTCTCCTGGTTGGCCGCTTGGGATGAAGTATTACTCCACCATCTCCTGGATTGTCACACTTCCTAAAAAAAAAGAGGCACACCTAAAGTTTTCCAGCCTGAGTCAACCCAAGTGCAGGAACCGCCACACCAGCATCAAGGTGCAGAGAATCGGCAGCCTGGACAGGGACTACGGCCGCAGGGAAGATGAGGAGGCAGAGAGCGAGATCATCGTCTCAAAGGACTTCTACCTCAATATGTCCAACTGCATGCCTGAAAGAGGAGACTTCAGCATGATCACGCAGATCACTGTGCAGAAGAAATCAAGTATGAGGAGATTTTTCTGGGTAACTTGTGGTTTTACATCACTCGGTGGACAAAGGTGCTAATCGGATGTGTCTTTTTCTCTTCAGAATTTGTGTTGACACTCGCCCTGAGTGTGGTGGCTGCCCTGCTCATTGTTTTTGTCACAGTACTGGTGGTGATTTGCCTCGTGATTCGGTGAGTTAAGCTGGTACTTATTTGGTATGGGGCATGATCACAGACTATGAAAAAAGGTGTAAATGAAGCCTTTTGCAGCCCTTTTTTCAAAATGCTTTGCTTCATTCATCACTTGCCAGACCGGACTGTAAGTTTTCAGTTAAATTGCTAAAAAGAGGTTTTTACACACATTTGGATGCATGTTCTTTGAACTGATCGGATGAAGTTTGTTCTGTTTGATTAACAATGCATCCAGTCATTTACCAAGTTAATTTCTCAGGCACCTTTCCTTCATGCCATTTCTGTGCAAAGACTCATTTGTGTCCAAGAGTTTCACAAAACAGCAAGGTGTATTAATATGATAAACTCACAAAATGACTCCAAACAACATAAGAGACTTCAGTTGATTCAAAGCATCCACAAAGCAAAGAGTTTGAAAACTACAAGCAGGAAACAAACAAGACATTATAAAAGAAATACATCAAAATAACATGAAACAAATAGAATGGCAACAGATGAAGTGCAATATTACTCAAATATAACCAGCTACACAACTTTTGGGGGGGGGTTAAAACTCTCTTTATGGTTGTTTTGACTTTATTGTTGCTGTTTTGTGTCATAGTGAGTCTTGTCAATTCCACAGAGGCTTCAGCCCCAGAGAAACTATATGAGTTGTTATCTCACCTCTATGTACTTATAAGGATGCTTAGCCTTTACAGATTGTGTATAATCTGAAATTTGTCCTCTTATCTGCCATATAGAAAGAAGAAAATGGCGCTCGGGGATCAAATTTCCGTCTACAACTCAGGTGACGCCAACTTTCTGCCTGGACAGAGAGAATTACCAAATACGGCACCAGACCTGGAGCACCATGTCTACGACACCATTGACGACACACTGGTTTACACACACCTGCTGAAAAAAGGAGAAGAGGAGCGAATCTATGAAGAGTACGACACATACCAGTCCCTTACAGAGAGTAAAGATTCACAAAAGCCACTGGTCTCACAAGATGAGGATGATGACGAAAAGGTGGATCATCAGCCAAACCGGCTGTCATCTCAAGGTCCCTCGCTTCCAGAAAGGCCTCGCAGCCACCTCCAGCTGCAGGCAGTCAGCAATGTTAACAGTGAGACATCCAGAGAGAGGAGAGAGGCTCTCCATATCCAAGGGCCGGAGCGAGAGGGAGGGAGCTGAACAGATGTTCGGACTCAGCTGTTTGATTTTCTTTTGACCCACTTGAACTCTGTGGTTTTCATTCCCTGGCATCTGTGTGATGCTTCGGCTTTGCAGGAGACGTTTTCTTTAAACTGTTGAGCACGAACTGTGCTTTTGTGACCAAGTGAGGCAAATATGTGAGTTCAGACCTGCCTGTAGCTGTTGATGCGTACTATCCCTCATCGTTGCGCTTTCACGTCCTTTTTACAAGTTTTAACCACCATGAAATATCGTGTCGTTTTGGACGCGGTAATTTTTCATGTATAATATCTTGAATCTATACATTGTGAATGCATCGCTGTCACGGATGCGGCTTGCTATGTTGGTAAGTTTTTCCTTGTTGTCATGCACCAGGGAAAAAGCATGAATCATGATATTTCTATCTCTGTATATTTCAGAAACTGATGAGCGGTGCTGCTGTAGATTGTAACAGCAACATTCCTTTGTCCTACATAGGTCAATCCAATAATTCTAGTACAATTTAATATTTCATAATTATTTTAAGGCTTTTTTTGTTACAAGTAAAGAATCCAATGTAGGGCCCATATTGGCTGCTTAAGAAAACTTTTTCTCTTTCCATAGAAAATGTTATATATTTCTTATGATCTATATGAGCCTCTCAAACTAGACTGGAATATTTATTAAGGGAATTGGTGTTGAAGTGCAGAAAAAATCTTTCTAGCCGTGAGCAAAGTTACATTTAACAAAACATCTAGTTACTTTTGTTTTAGGGAAGTCTGGGAGCTATTATTTAACTTCATCACTTTTTAATGTGTTGTCAAGCACAATGCAATGCAAATCTACATTATATATGAATTACTGTGTTCTTATTTATCTTTATAGAAATCATACAAAAAGAAAGGAAATCTCAAAGATTTCGGAGACCTTAAAAATAATGAACACCTGAAAGACAAAAGACTTTTTAGATTTCTTCAGATGAGACCCTACTTTGAGAGTTTTAAAAAACATCTGCCCAAATCCACAACAAGAATAGCTGATCTTTGTTTTTTTTAAAAAGCACATAGATCAGAACCAAGATCAAGGTTTATATATTTATAAGATATGGTGGGTTCCAGTAATGTATTCATTAAAGAGAAATGGGAAAAAGTTTTTTAACTGAATCTCTGTCTTTGAGGGAATTTATATGGAAGAACACAAAGGACATCTTGGAGACGGTGTGGGACTTGAAATGCTATTATCACATATTCTGGAATTTTCCCAAACTTACATTATTTTGCCTTCAAAGTTGAAACCGTATAGAAAAAGTGTATAGTGTATAGAAAAAATGACTTTACTCACCATTTCAAGACTTAACCTCTTGGCAAGAGGCTAGCCCAACTAGCAGAATGTTTGAAGAAATTTAGGTTTATTACATTGTTAGCTGCTGGGGAGAAGCCAGCACAAAGAAATGGCTTACTGGTAAAGTTTCTACTTTTGAAGAAGGACACACTTTATGAATGTGTACATGAGCACGATAAATGCAATAAATACTGGGAACCTTGGAGAGTATTTGTGAAACCATTTAGGGCAGATTTCACGTGAGTTGAAGGAATGTAGCCATTACAGACCTGTTTTGTTTTTTGTTTTGTATTTATAAAATGTCTGTTCCCAATAAAGAATTTAATTGAAAGAAGAAAATGTGTCTAGTTAGTACAACCATTTGGAGGAAATATTAATCCCACTGGTAATGATCTAAGCTGCTCAGCGGAAGCAAATAACAGACTCAGATGACTGAAAATATGATCTGGTTGCTTTTACTGAATAATCTTTCAGAGACTTGTTTTTAGTAGACCCCCCACTACGGAAACAAGAGTCCTTTTTAACTGCAGCAGTAATTCTCTGAATGTTTTGGCTGAGCTGTGAAACGTCTCATGTTGATTTGTGACTGAAAGTCCGTTGAATGCTTCTGATGATTGAAATGAGTGTGTGGGTTCAGGGACAGTGAAGGACTGTTCTCACTAAGTGGGGAGGGTCTGACACACATGTTTCTGGGCAGCGAACTCTGAAAATATTAAATAGTTTTTCTTTCCATGAGATGATTTGAAGCTTCATATTTCCTGCCATTTTTTGCTCTCTAAACTGGATACATACACATACATATTTTCAGCAATGTAAAATTAACTGTCACACAGCTTAGGGCTGCTTGGTTATGGCAAAAAAATAAAAACAATATTTACAGTAGCCTATAATATTTAGATAAAAGTTATATCTTTCCATAATACTTATTTAAGCTCACATAGACTTTAAAGAAATAAATCATGATATATTGCTTGATGTTGTAGTTGTCATTGTGTGAGTTAGACCGGTAGATTGGTGATTTCTGTGCTGCACTGAATGCATCAGAACTCTGTATGGAAGACTTTAAAGAAATTAAAGTATCATCTCAAGATTTTTACTCAAGTAAAACATTATTCTAAAGGCCATAATAAGTATATTTCATATCAGAATGTTAATATTGAAACATTTGGGATGCTGTAAGCTACATGTGGACATCTTTATACTAAACTACATAAGTCTGCTGTGCTTATCAGTGACATGATTCTGTGATGCGTTCATTGCTTAAAAAACCAATAAGGTGTCAGAATTGTATGTATTTCTATACTTTTCATCCCACAATCAAATTCACTCTATTTGGATGGCGTGATTTACCTGCATAGGTTTTGTGTGTGTCTATTATTTTTAACAATGACAAGTCAGAATAAAAACAAACTTAAATGACATATGAGTTACGATGCTAGTCTTAAAATGTATTGAGTAAAACATCCTCTGAAAAATAATCACTCCAGTTATGTATAGATACCCAAAATTTCTACTTAAGCAAGGTGACGGAGTACTGTATCCATACTTTTTTGCTTAATACTCCTAATTAATCCAAGACGGACATGTGCAAAGTGGGATGTGACACACTGGGGCCCCTACGGTTGTTGTTTTGGTCAGTTAAAGCCAAATGTTGTTCCTTTGTAAACTTTTAACCCCTCTGGCCCCAACATGTTAAAAACAAAAGAGAGTAACCGTAAATCAAGATTTGCTTTTACTGCCAGTTGTAACAAGCAGATCCTGTTTTTTATGAGTTCTTACACAATCATTTATTTCTTGCTGCCAAGGATTACTGTTACATTTGCGCAGAAAGAAGTCTAGCTTAAGTCAGGAGACATGTTTATTAACATTACATTAGTGTTACAGAGAAGTTGGAGCCGATCCCATCAATCAGTTGTAATACCTATGCATACATAGGAAGAACATGGAAACTCCCTATGACACTGTTTGACCCCCCTCCCCGGGGTCAAACCAGTGACCTTCTGTCTGTGTGGCTTTCATTGTGCTGTCCATCACACCACTGTGCATCCATGCTGTCATCATTACACACTGAAATATATATGCAACACATTAGAAAATAAATCACTGGCAGTGAATGTATAAACTTTAACACGTGCCACATGTGGGTTTATTTCATTTCTACAACGTCATGCTGTTCTGTTCCAGGCTAACATGAAAGATTTGTTGGAAGAAAGATGCATTTATGTGTACCTGATAGCATGTAAGTACGCACAGTCCAAGATTTAACAGCAGAGCAACTGTCCAGCTCTCAGACAATGTTGAACTCGCACACCGAGGCCTTTTCAGCTCTGCAGCTCTCATCGAACCACTTCCCGTTGGCCGTGGTGGAGAGAGCCGCACAGTTGTGGCTGTGGCCCCCGTCGGGCTGCAGGGTGATTTCCGTCTCCCAGTTCTTGAAGCGCACACTGGAGCCCGACTGGTCCACCCAGTGGCCCTCGGTCACCATGTCGTTGATTCCCAGCCAGATGTGCTCCTCGGGGCCGATGCTCTGCCGTACGTAGCTGTAGAGCTGGTCGTTCTCGTCGCCCGTCAGAGGGGTGCTCAGGCTGCCTCCTTTAGCGATGCAGTCATCGCTGGCAGCGTGGAAGGTCTTCTTCTCCGGATTAGCCAGGAAGCACTTGCCAAGGACCTTTGTGCCTTTTAGACAAACTGAGGAGCAAAATGGCTCAGATGTTTGGAAAGCTGTGGATTTAAACATGGCATGCAGCCTGTCCTGCAGCCGCACACATAATGACTGCAGCCATGAGAATGCATCGTATCTGTCACTCATGATTTATCAACTTCTGCTGGATACATACCTGTCTGTAAAGCCTGATGTTCTTTCAGTAAATTCAGCTCCTGGACAATGTCTTGAATCTGTTTCTGAAGCTCCTCAATTGCAGCGTTTGTTGCAGAATCTGTTCAAGAGAAAGGTTTCTTCAGTCAGCAGGATATTTTACCTCCAATCCAAATCTATTATGTAGTTTTACCTTTCTTGCCATTTCTTTTCTTGGTGGTGGTCTGCTGAAGCGAGCAGTGCACGAGCAGGAGAAGGCAAAACAACATCCAAAACTTTCTGGTCTCCATGATGCATGAAAAAAACAACATAACCGTTCAGCTGCAGCAGCACAAAGAGCCCCGGTCAGCACTGAGCACTGGCCAGGCAGGCTGTGCTGTTGTATATGCTCAGAGTGCCGACAATAGTAAGAGGAAATCTTATCTCAGAGAGAGAAAATGTTTTACAGATGTTTAACAGCTGTTTGTATTGCTTTTGAAATACTAAAGGAGGGAGGGTGGCGAGCGGGCTTTATACGCTGTTATGTGTGTTCAGACAAGCATGAAGTGGGTTCCATATGTGTGTGACTTACTAAAACTTTACAGGAGACTTTTATCTTTCTGAGAATCTTGTGCATTTGTTGTTTTTGTTTTTGTCTTATTGGAACTTAAAATATCAATATTTGCATGACGTTTTTTCAAATGGCAGCATCAGATTGATTAAGAACAATAACTAATATTTGACTGACATTAACATTTTCCCCATGTACTGTAGTTCATTTTCTCTGAACTGTAAATCTAATCTTTTTTATCTTTTGTTTCCTCTCGTGTTTTCTTGAGGGCTGCAGCATTGGGATGTTTTGGATTTTCTCTTTATCCTACATCTGGATCTCTTCAGCGAGCTGAAAACAGTGCAACAAGTGTGTGTTAGAGTCTTACATAACAAAGAAATATCATTACAAAAAGTCATATTTGTTTTTCTAATATTTTAGGCAGCCTAGAGTGTTTCAGGGTATTTTGCTTGTCATAAAAACATTGACTGTTACCTAACTGTCCACATTTCACACCATAAATACACCTTTGAGCCAAAAAAGAATTTATATTGACGTAATATAAAATAACCTCCAAAGCCGTGCGTCAGAATCATAGACTGTAAAAAGAATGGACAAACCCTAAAACCACGTGACCCATAGGATTGTATTGAGCTGAAGTGATGCACATTGGGCGTTTCCTTCCTCCGCCATCTTGGCACCGTCACGAG
>JAVQJG010240554.1:0-11184 GCA_036024015.1 Craterocephalus amniculus | reverse complement strand
TATTTATCTGGCCCTTCCTCAGCAAGTCAGCATCTGATTTCCCTCGTTCTGAAGGGCTGGATTCATACGCACTACCCCTGTCATGTCCACTACCCCTACATGCTTTGGAGTATTGGGACGTCACTACCCTTCACGGGAACGCGCAAAATGTAGCTGTAGGGATAAAAAGTAGGGCTAGGGGGTGTAATGGGACAGGGCCTTACGGTCAGTTCACCATTATTCCCCTGATTTCTTGGTCCTACCTGACAGTCTTTGCAAGAGGCTCTATGAAGAGAGCAAATATGTTTGGTGAAAGAGCATAATTGCTTTCTGGATCTCTCTTGTCTGACTGCCATTAACTTTTATTCTAGCAACTGGTTTTTAATATAGTGTCTTTCTACACTGGAGTGATTTATTGTGAAAACTGAAACGCTACTGTACTTTGTACAGAAATTTCCAACCAACACAATCAAAACCTTTTTAGGATCTGCTTACTAGCACTGAGCTCATTTTGTCTTTTGTTGCTTTATCTATTATGTGCAGGGTCGTCCTAGTATTATCATGTGTCTGACGCCCTCTGATAAAACCTGTTTGATCTTCTTCTATTATTTCTGGTACAAAGGAGTTAATCTTTTAGAGATTATTGTATACATTTTGTAGTCCACCTTTTAAAACAGAAATTGGTAGCATAATAATGATAATGATAATAATAATGATAAGTTTATGTAAAAAAATATATAAATAAGATACAAGACTTCCTCTGCTGTAAACTGGACCTAAATCCTGGACCTAATGAAGTCCCCACCATGGAGCCAACAGTAGTTTTTCAAGATGTGAAAATGAAGCCGAAGTTCTGTATGAGCCTGAGGACATGAAGCTTCTGATCATGTTCTAGTAACAGAAACATCCTGGTTCTAGTCCAGGGACCATCCGGGTCTAAAGGGTGGAGAGAATCTTGTAAAACTGAAATTAGATCCACGAAGCAGAATTCAGATAGTTCATTTCCTGAGATAATAAAGTTTTTACATGTCGTCCTGGGGACAGTTTGTGTATAATTTAGATTTACTGATGAAGATGACACAGTGATGATGATGATTGTGACTACTAAAGTGATGAGACACCCTGATGCACAGAATCAGGCTAAACCATGAGGCCCAGTTCTGAGCAGCCGATGAAGGGAGACTTGAGGTCCATGTGATGTTCTGGCTCCTGGAGGAAAATGGAAACGAGATAAATGGAGTACAGAGAGGTTAGACGTTGGAGCTTTGTCATATAAGGCGTAATCTTGTTCCTTCTACGCATTTTGATCCATTTTCTGGGTTCAAAAGTTGACTTTTCAGCTTAAAAGTATAATTTATCATAAATATTTCTTACGGAGGCTCCAGACTCCGAGCATTTAGCTGCTATTTACCATCATTTGCTGGAGGCAGTGACTAAGTTTTACAACCCTGAACTCCAGAGTGGTTTTCCTATTCCAGGTATCACAAGGTGCGCAGCAGAGGACACAGTCCATCAAAACTCAGACAAACAAGCATCCACAATCGCCTCCATGGAGCCAATAGTCAGCATCTAACCTATCCACCATGTTTGGCTGATTAGCTACACCCTAAAGGGATGGACCAACGTCACCAAACCAGACCTCACTAGAAGATTTATCAGCGAGGAAAGTTTGAAGATAACCTGAGAAGGTGTCTGGTTCCTGAAGCTGAACCGAGAGCTGCGTATGGAAATACGGAGGGGAACATGGCAGCACGACTTGGCTGGCCGTATCAGCTGCCAGCACGCTGGTGGAGGATGAGGATCTGGACTCCTGCTGTCCCTGAGGGACCATGAACAACGATCTCAAACACAGCATCAGGTCTACAACCATCCAAGGTGGTGACCTGGTCCAGTTAAAGTCTGACACCATCTGGAGCTGCAGACTGAATCTGGTTCAGTCTCTCCAGCTGCTTCTTCATCTGCCTGCAGGACCAGACAGGCTGAAAGGGGAGGAGGTCTCAGCGTGGTCCAGATCTCATCCTGAATGAGATGCTCTGGAGGACCTTAGTGATGAGAAGTAACGATGGGAAGAAGAGCAGAGCAGAGTTTTCCATCCTGAATCAGAATTAAATTAATGTTAAATGTCAGAAATGCATCAAAGTTAACGGACATGAAGTGAATAGGGAGGAGGAGGTGAACTACTGAGGGGACAACATCTGCCAAACGTGATTCTTCAGTTCAGTATTCACAAGTAAAACCTCAGAATAAACAGAGTCTGAGTTTTTCTTCCACTTGGCTCGGTTAGAGGATGAACATGAGCAGATGTTTGACATGCTGATCAGGTACAGCAGAGTGGTGGACTTGTAGGAGACGTGGAGACTGATTGTGGATCAGCTGTAAATGAATCCCAGAGCCTCCATGCTAACTGTAACACCGTGCCATCCAGCAGGAGTGCGGAGGCCAGGAGCAGCTGTTCCTGTTTGCTCATGGTAATTACATCATAATGAATACCGGCATGATTAATGGAGAGTGAAGGGCATCATTATTAAAGACTGAGCCACTATCTGTGATGGGAGAAGTTGTCTGCTGGGATTGATCACATTTTGTTTTACCACGGGGCAGCGAGTCATCGATGTTTCACACGTCCATCTATTCATTCATCACAATGTAGACTGTAATGGAAACAGAAACATTCATCATTTCATGGAAAATATGAGCTGATTGTGAATCTGATGGCAGTAACACATCTGGAAAAAAGTTAGAACAAAAGGCTGAAAAGCCACTGCTACAAAACAGAAACAACTGGAGGAGGTTGCTAGGCAACAGTCACATGACTGGGCATTAAAGGAGCATTTCAAAGAGACAGAGTTTCTCAGGTAGAAACATGGACTAACCTGAGACAAGCTGGGTGTAAAAGCTGTGAAAGTTTGTGGAATAATCTGGTGACATGTAGCACTGTGTTCTCTCTGTGATCAGACTGATGTCTGGATCTCCATCGGGCCGAGCTTCTTTTACCTCTGTGACCGTCCTGCTCTGCTTCTAAACTCCCTGTGGCCATACTGTAACACACACCCACTCCTCATTTCAACATTGCAGTTTGCAACTGTTTGCTACTGCGCCAGCATTATTGTTTGTTAAAAATGAAATGTGCAATGTATTTGCCCGTAAATGAGGCTGAGAGTACTTGGTCTAAACGACATCTCCGTCTTTATCCTGTTGGTTATTGCAGATGTTTCCTGGATGTCTTACAGAGCTACGTAGCTGCAGTTTGGTTGAGCTGTAAAGCGGACCTGTGTAAACCCGGGCAGGTTGTTTACTGAGCGCTCCGCCACGGTTCCTTTTGGACTGGAGGTTTGTTGAGTGACCAGATCGTTATCAAAACATCTGTTCTGAGCATCTGTGTTGTTCTGAGTGAAACATGATCCACGACACGCAGCCACTGCTGTAGTGGGATGACTGGCTGAGATTACAGACTGAAATGTTTGATTTTCTCTTATATTTGCTAGATCAGTGGTTCCTGGCCTAGTGTCCTTGAAGACCAGCATCATGCAAATACCATAAAGCTGTGGACCCCCTGCCCCACCCTATACAGGAAACCATCCTGGTTTCATGCTTTCATCAGTGAGATCTTTACTTTTAATACGGGATTCTGGTTGAGTCCTGTCCTTCCATGAAGCCAAAGTCACATTAACAACATAAAAACTAATTTCTTTTTTCTTAAAGTAGGGACAGTGTGTGGACATTAATCACATTGGCTCTGAATATTCAAAGACTTGGGGACCCTCTGTGCTCTTTGGGGGAGCCCAGTTTGGAGACCACTGTACTACAGTAGATTACATTTTAGGTGTTGGCATACCCCCTTCAGCAGTAGTAGAGGAAAAAATACTGTGAATTTGTCCTACAAACAGTGAGAGTTAACCTCAGAGTCAGGGTCCGTCCCGTTTGTTACTGTGTCCTGGTGTCAGGAAGGTTTGCATCATAGTTCCTGTTTTTAAATCTTCACCCCTTTCTGTTCTTCTGTTATTGTGTCAGGAAACAACGATCAGGTCGCTTTTGCAATACTGAGCAGGGTTTGAGTTATTATTTAAACACAAATATTTATTTAGCTTTTTTAGATCAATCCTAAAGTTAATGGCTGCCATCTCTATGTAAATGTTTTCCGCAGCATGTCTGTTGAGCCCAACTCAGAGAACCGATCCTCCATAAGAGCTGCAGTGAATCCTGATGGGTTGAGTTAACAGGGGTGGGCTCCTTGAGGGCCACAGTCCTGCAGCTTATAGACGTTTCTCTGATCCAACACACCTGATTCAGACCAAATGTCTTTCCACAGCTTGTTGTCAAATTCTGCCCAAACATGTCGAGTCATCGATCTCATTCAGGTGCATCCAAAACCTGCAGGATGGCCCCAGATGGAGCGAGGGCCTGTAGGACAGCAGCCGAGCAGGAACGAGGCACTAAAAGGTTGAAGACGGACTGAGTCTGTTGTAGTATCTTCTGCAGATTCACACCCATGCTCTGGATACGCTCTCACTGTCGGCAAATTCCTCCGCTGGGATTGCTAAGGAATTTCAGGATCATGATTTTTAGGGATTTATCTCTGCTACATGATCAGCTTGTTAAAAATGTGTGAATGGTAAAAACAAGTGCAGTTTGTATGTTAATGCAGGTCCATTCATCTCAGCGACCCTGCTGGGTCCTCGTGCGACTGGACGGAGACAAAGTGGCCGTTTTTCTCCTGCTACATACATTTTCTTTGCCATGACGTCATTTGGCTGCCTGACAGATCTCCCCTTGGGGAAAACAGAAATCATGTGATTTATTTCCTCATGGATCTTCTTCTCTGCTCATCAATCCAGCCAGACTGACCCTGGGATCTCTGGGCCTGTAAATCTGCTTAAATGGTCGCATGTACTCCAACATGCATCGCTTCTGGCTGTGAAGATGAATGAGGCCAGCTTCAGACCTGGACCTGGACTAAAGGACGTCTTTACTTCACACAGTGTTGCTATGCAGCAGATGATTTTCTTGATGTTTATTGTTTTCAAGTGAAAAACAATCCTAAACCCTTCTAACAGTGCGGGAAGGAGCTGCAGGCTGCCTGCAGACACACTGATGCATCCCGAATCTAATCTTTCCGTCTGCTGTCTGCTAAAGACAAATAAGTCGGAGATATTAAACCATTAAGCGTCACGCACATTTATTTATCAGCCTGGTTGCTTTTCTGCTGAATGAGGAACAACTTGAAGCCTTTCATTTCCAGTGCTCAGGTTGGCTGGTTTGTTTTGTTCATGTGGAAAACATTTAATACCAAAACACAGATAGTTAAAGTCCAACCTTCTTGTTTTATGGCAGCAATGACCTCCTGATCCTTTTTTTGGGCTTTAGTGCACTTTATTTAACAGAATGGACATTGAAAGGGGATCAGAGAGAAGAGTGAATGAGGTGCAAAGGGCACCGGGACAGGACTTGAACTGGGACCATCTGCAGTGAGGAGCTCCAGTGTCTGTATTTACCTCCTTCCAGCACACCTGAAAGGTGTTACCGTGCTTATTGAAGTGAGCCAAGAACAGTTTCTGCAGCACCCTGATATTGTGAGATGTTAGGGCAACTGCTCTGTAGTCAGGTGGATCAGATGGTTGGAGTCAGACAGGCTAGAGGTGGAGTTGCCATGGGAGACAGACAGGCAGGATGTAAACATATTAATCTTTCTGCAGCATTATTGTCTCTCACTACTGGAAACAAAGGGGTGTTCTGTTTGTTAATGGGTCAGCCGGTGCAGGTCATGTCTGCAAGAGGGGGGAGCGGAAAAGATGGAGGAACCTGAACTGTGCTTGATCTTTTCCCTGCACGATGAAAAATCCTCATACCTCCATCTATCTGAGCGTGTATTACTGGATGAATCGGATCACTGTGACTTGGATTAAATTGAAACTGAAATTCTCCACCTGGAGAACGTGTCTGTGTCGACAGCCTGATGTTGGATGTTTCTACGGAGAAGCTTCACGGAGGTTCCTAATGGTCCACTGCTGCGGCTGTGGAAACCTGTTTGTAGATCTTTTTTTGTCCTAAACATCACACGTTTCATGAAAATAAAGCAAAAAAGAGTTAATTTCATCATGCAAATCAGACAAAACACACAACAGATAAAAACTGCAGCAATGTTGGAGGATGAGTGGAGACAGAGCTGTTTCGGACTTTCTGAGTGAATGCAGAGGAAGTGTAGCTGATAAGAAAGCACAGCTGTTGTCTTTGTGTGTGCGGTAAAATCCTGAGCTGTAACTGTGTGACAGGAGCGAAGTGTTGTGTCTGAGTCCGCTGCCAGAGTTCAGCACGCTTTAACCCCGGTAGAAAGGTGGCTTTTTAATAGCGGATGCAACCAGGTTCCAGAGTGGGTGCATTAAGCATCATTTGCTCAACGCGAGGAGTAACTCTGCTGACCTGCTCTCAGCTCTGTTCACAACATGTTCATGAAAAGCGGAAAGCAGGAAGCTAGACACGCTGAAAGCTCTGCAGATAACTTTAATCTATGTTTGTTTTTAATACAAAGAAACGTGCTTTTTTGATTGGTTTTTTATGTATCATAACATATTCCTGAATTTTCCAAATAAACACATCAAGGCTCATTCTGACAGAAAGCACTTACACAGTCGACTGAACTCAGAGCAGCGATGTCCGGCACGGAGGAGAAACCATCAATCCAAATCAATACAGGAGGAAACAGAGACATAGTGTAACACAGTGGTTCCCAACCTAGGGTCCCTGGACCCCCAAAGGGGCTCCCCAAAGAGTACAGGGGGTCTTTGAGGCTTTTGACTGAGCCAGTGTGATTAATATGGAGGTCGCGTCCACACAGAGAGGAGCTGTGGTGGATTCTCTTCAGGGTTCTGGGCGTTTCCTTCATGGAACCAGAGCTTTGTGAGCCTGAAAACATGAACATTTTATTAATGAGACATGTCTGAGACATGCCTCTATGCACATGATTGATCAGCTTTGGGTCTATTGAAGGAAACCAGCATGGGTTGGGGGTGTATGGGCGTCCATGGCTTTTCGGTATTTGCATGAAGAGGGTCCTCTAGCAAAGTAGGTTGGAAACCGGTGGTCTAGCATTGCCACCTTTCAGAAATCAAAATAAGGGACGCCTTCTGCAACTCCTTGGATCCATGATTACGACTGGGCAAAATCCCAGTTAATCCAACATGTCCCCTTGATAACAATCAATTAGGAATTATTTAGTATCAGTTGTTTTGCCGTGGTTGTCAGTTGTAAGCTTCTGTTGCATGTATTTTCACAATAGAAGAGCAGGTATTAATATAAAAAAGTCAAAAGGACCACAGACTCGGAGTTTAAGTATACAGTAAATTGTCATTTAAAGGGATACTATGTAACTTTTGAGTAATACTGGGTGATTTTCCGGGGTCAATATACAGCATTTGACTCATGTTGGCGCTCCAAGAGAGCTGCCCTCTTCAGAAACCTTAACTTTGTTACTTAATGCTCTCCCTCTCCCCCTACTTTTTCCTTAAAAGTTTGTTATATCTGAATAAAGTAAGAAGGTAAAAACTGTGTCTGAGGAGACTTTTAGACTTGCTTGTTATCAGCTTGTTATCATTTGGGAATGGGAATGGGAGATTCAGGAAAACCCAAGGAGCATTATCTGGCAGCCTGTTTATGTCAGACATGTTTACACCTTTAACTGCTAAAAGCTCCAAAGAAAATCTAGTTCCTGTGTAAATATGCAAGCATCTGAACAGACTGAATCAACACCTTTTTGATGCCGATGATGTGTAAGTGTTTCTGTCTGCCAGGCTTTTTCTGCATGAAGGCCAGCTACTGCTGGATGTGTTTGATATTGTCCGGTCTTGGATTAAAGCAGCTTTTGTGAGTTTTCCAGTGAAAACATACTGAAATGATGTGATAGGCCACATCTCTCTTCTATTCCATAGTTTATCTTCTGATCTATGTGACTGATAGATTATGTGGTGATTATGGAGCGTAACAAGTGGTGATTTAGTTATGCTGTTATTGTGAGACCAGAGCTAATCACTGCTGGCTGTTGTTGCTGTTGGCTACATTAAAGCAGATTGTGTGTTTTATCATTTTCCTTTTGGGAATTGATAAAGTACTTTGATTTCATCTTGACCAGTGTGTCTAGGAAACAGCAGAAGTCAGCGATCTTGCTGCGTGTTACAGCCATGTCTGCACTTCACTGTCTTCTACATTTAATTTAAAAAAATGTATGAAAAAATCTTCACAAAAATTTTACTACTAACCTGAAGGATTCAGCAGATGTTTTGGTTGGACTGAGTTTAAACAAAGCTTTCCTGGTCTTGCAGACCACCTGTTGAGCTACAGTGGTAGATGGACTAGAGAAAATGCTGCATACTATATTTATCGTGAATATTCCATCCACTGCTGCTGTTTGGTCCAGTTAACTGCTGCTCACTGGATATTTTCTCTTCTTCAGACCATTCTCTGGAAACCCTAGAGATGGTTGTGTGTGAAAATCCCAGTAAATACTCAGACCAACAACCATGAATCCTCTTTTTTCCTCATTCTAGTGCTCAGTTTGAACTTTAATAAGTCTTCTTAACCATGTTTATATGACTAGATGATAAGAAGTGTGGATCCTCCGCTCAGAGCCTGTTATGTGAGAAGTCCTATATGCAGGCTTGCTTTCTATCACCCACTCACTCAGGTTTCTTTCCCATCACTTGTGGACCAGGGATTGAACAACCATGACTGAATGAGGAACTCTCCTCTCTGTTTCAGTTAATCTTTGTCCATGTTTAACCTCTTCTTCACATGGAGTCAACTTCCTTTACACTTTGTACTCAACTTCCTCTGATTTCAGCCTGCCATATTCTTCTCTTCTTGTGTTTTGAGGTGTAAAATGGCAACATAAATTAGTTTTAGGTTTCATTTTTCCTTGATCATTCCCAATAAAATATATAATTACAGAAGATGTAATGATGGATATAAGCCTTTTCTTGACAGGTTTTAATTTTACAGGTTCCTGCCTGAAATCACATCCTTGAAATAAATTAAGCATATATCTTCACAACTACCAGTGCTGCATGTACAGTATAAACTTGGTCTCTACAGAAAACAGAGACATGTGATATTACAACAGAAGTGTCCAAATATAGATATGCGGTACTGTGTCAGAGTAAATTTACTTGGAGGACAGTAGAACATGTGGTTTTCATTTATCTAAATAATAACCACATTACTTTCAGTGGATGCCAGAAGATAGCAACCCAATTAATGACTCCAGTAATTCTAGGAAAAAGTAATGTCATCCAAGGTATAACGAAAGTGATCCTAGTAATGAATAAAGTAGTGATAAGAATGAGTAAATTAATCCTTGGAGTAAAGTAATCCAGAACTGAAGAAAGTAATGCTAGGCATGTGTAAAGTACATAGGAATGACTAAAGTAGTCCAAAGAATGAGAAACGTTATCATAGGAATGAGTAAAGTAATCATAGGAATAAGTAAAGTAATCGTAGGAATGAGTAAAGTAGTCCTAGGAATTAGTAAAGTAATTGTAGGAAAGAGTAATGTAATTGTAGGATGGGTAAAATAATCCTAGGAATGAGTAAAGTAGTCAAAGGAATGAGAAAAGTAATCGTAGAATGGGTAAAGTAATCCTAGGAATAAGTAAAGAAGTCCTGGGAGTAAAATAATGGTACGAATGAATAAAATGATACTAGGAATAAGTAAAGTAGTCCTAGAAATGAGGAAAGTAGTCCTATGAATCAGTAAAGTAATCCTAGGAATGAGTAAAATAACTGTAGGAATGAGCAAAGTAATCCTAGCACTGAGTAATGTAATCCTGTAAGTAAAGTAACGTGTGATGAGGAACTTGGGGAGATTATTGTCTGTGACTACATCATCGTTTACATCATTGCTGATAAATCTGGAAACCTGAGGCGGACCTGAATGTGTCGCCTGAACCTGCCGGGGGGAGCACTGCTTCCCTTTGGCCCGGCGATGGAAACGAGCTGATGATGATGATGATGCTGGCAGGGGCAGCCCATGGTCAGAGAGAGTGTGAGATGCAGCGGGCCGTGCGGAGCGGCCGGCCCGATGTGGCAGAGCGTTGCGACTCTGTGCCGCACAAAGGCTGTTTGTTGGACCTACTATGTTTTATGTATGCGGTTAGTCTTTCATCAGTATTCCATTTACATACTGTCTGCTGATCCGCCACTGAATGTTAAGCTGTTTATGCTCCCTCAGCCACTTTATAGTGACACCGAGATGTGTGTGTGCGGGTGTGTGTCTTAGACAGATTGCTTTGCCCCCCCTCCGCCCCCTCCCCTGTGGTTGTGCAGTATTGTGTTCTGGTAATAATGATGGGTTCTGTGCCTCCCAGTCTCCCTCCCAGCAGGACACACATAAAAGAGTCCTTATGGGCAGCCACGTGTGTGTGTGTGTGTGTGTGTGTGTTTCGTGCTGTTCGTTTGCTGAACGTGTTTGTGCGTGCATATGTGCACATCTTTGTGCGATTCTAAGAACATCATTTTCAGTGGTGCATGCTGATTGTGCTTCATACTGTGTGTGTCCAACCCATCAAGGTTCACATTGGTGCTCTGGCTCGCTCTCTGCCTCTTTCTCTATCTCACTCGCTCTCTCCTACGCACCCAACTTGCTTTTTTCCATCTATCTTTCCGTTCCCCTATTTCTCCTCTCCATATGACATTTTTGCTGTCCTCTGACTACTTTTCTAAACTTCTCTTGAACATATCAGCTATCAGATCCTTTTTCACTGCTGCTAATCGAAGCAGCCTGAGCATAAACAACTCCTTCTGGAGAAACTTTGGACTCCACACAATACAGATTAATAAAGCAGGAATTAATCCTTCATGTCTGTAAACTGTTAGCATCTCCTGTTGCCTTCTGGTAGCATAAGAGTGAAAATGTGTCTTCTGAAAATTACACTTTAAAATGGAGCGTTGACTTCAGTAGAACATATTTTTGGTTTGTTAAGTTCCTAGTTATTTGATAAAATACTAAAAGGCAAACCAGTAGAGTCCAGGGTGGATGTTGTCCCGCTTTGAACATCAAAGGTTCTGCCATATTGGAGTTCTGGGTTCAGCAGGGAAAAATGTTACAGTAGTAGCGGTTTAAAAGTTCCCATCCAAGCTGAAAACCAGCCGAAAACCTGCCGGCTTCCAGCCCAGTTCCATCCCAGTTCCAGCCAGCTGCCCTCCGACTTCCATGCGCCG
>JAVQJG010240553.1:0-14017 GCA_036024015.1 Craterocephalus amniculus | reverse complement strand
TAAACTCTTTAAGCTGAATTTTCTTTATTCTCTATTCGTTCTATAATTTTATTTTTAATGAACTCATTGATTTTCTAATTTGTCATTTCCTTGTTAATATTCTCATTTTTTTTAAGGGTTTATTCATTTATTAGCTCATTTATAATTCCACGGCTGTCTCGCTGGGTGGAGGTGGACATACAAAGCAGTTTAATCCTCAATATAACACATTTATCCTCATACTGCACATCAGAGATAAAACAATTTTTCCTTTTTCTTTTCTAAGCTTTCCTTTCCAAATTAAGGTCACTTTCAGCTGAACTTTCTGACGCCCCCACTGAAGAAATGTGAAGCTATGGACATAAAACAGTATTTGTTAAAGGAATGAATCGCAAGCGCTGCAGGAACATAAATACTTTGTTTTGTGAATACAAATGAAGTCAAATATTCAAGATTAGATTAAGACCATATTGATGGCTTACATGTCTCCTCATTAGACTTGATCGTGCTGATAAAAGTCTGTCATGAAACGAGTGGCAACATCATTTTAAAAGGTATTTCATTTGACGGTAGGTGCTGGGCGATATGGCCAAAAATTAAAATCTCAGATTTTTTAAAACCAAATCCAATTTTCGGTTTCAATCGATTTTCTTTAATCTTCCTGTCTTTTTCTTTGAAACAGATCACAATTATTAGATTTTATGGGAAAACATGCTTTCATTTCAATCACCCATTCAGGAAGTTGACCTAAATTCAAAGTGCAGATATTTTAAGTTGTGAAATAAACTTTTAAAACAAGCTGGCAGGCCCTGCCACTGTAAACAATGAAAATATAACTTTCACTCAAACGGTTGTACAGGTGAGGGAAGGCAACGTCGGCAAAATATTTTCGGCTAAGAAAATCTCGATTTTCAAATAATTAAATCCTCATTAATAGCAAATTCGATTTATCGAAAAAATCGATTTATTGCCCAGCCCTGTATGACAGTTAAACTTTTTAAAAATACGCTTTTGCATCAAAATGAGCATTTTAACTTTGCTTTTGTAAAATAAACCGATGAAATTGTTTCTTTGCCAGTTTTTTGTGTTTGATTTTAGAGCTACAACCAACACAAGGCTGTAAGCTACAACAACATGAAGCATTACTGCACAAAAAATCCCAGAATCACCAAATATCTTCCATGATGGATCCTTACGACTAGGACAGCTTCTGATTTTATATCAACTCCGGCCATGGGACCACTTTTATACTGATAGATTCTGTAGCTCCGATTCACAGTGGATGCTCATATCTGGAAAGTATCTTGACATTAACATTAGAGATATCCTGTTGGGATATCTCAAGATTCTACTGAAGTCAAATCTGATTTCTGATGCCAGAGTCATATCCGATGTTGGAACACACCTTTAGGATCCAGATATCAAACAGGTGCAGGACTTGGACATAATAAGATGAGTTTATTGTTTGTTAGTGAACCGCAGATTTCAGAGAATTGGCTGCCAGCTGTTTCACAGACGGCTAAATCAATAAAACTTCTCTTTCTGTCTGTGAAAGGTTGCTGTGAGCATATTTACATGAACAAAATGGGAGCTGTTCAGCCAGACTGACACACCCAGATAATACATCTGAAGGCTGATGCGTTCCTGCATGGTTATACCTGACTGCACTCAAATGGTCCCGAGTACTCTGCTCCTGTTTGCATCTTTCATAAAACCAACAAGCCGCAGATATTGATACAGCCAAATTCTCAGCAAACGCGCTCGCACATGTTTTCCTGTAACTTTCATTAGACGGCACGCAGCATCCATACAGACTACAGTTGATTCAGGGTTACTTTTTACATTTTCAGACTGTCAGTCTGCAGAACTTCAGCATTATCTGACGAAATCACCAGACTTGTTATACTTCCATGTGTGATAATCTCCCTCAGAGAAAGTTTAGAGCAGAATGATCTTTTTTTGTCTCACACAGTCCTCGTGCTGCAGCATCGGACATATTCAGCCTGTAATCAGATTACCCTTCAGCCCAAAGCAAGCTGGGACCAGGATGGTGGTGCAGTTGATCACAGTATATGAGGTGGAGACATGTTGGGACATATTTACAGGTGAATGTGTGAGCTGCACATTAGTTAGTCCCTGATCTTAATGCCTTCTCCGAACACTCCCAGGTTCCCATCATTCCCATCACGGCCACATGAAGCCCAAAGATACTCCCAACTCCAGCAGAGTCAGTATATGCACGAGTGAATGCAGACTGACCACGTTCAGATCACATCAAAAGCCAGATAACAGCATGAAAAGTGATGCTAAGCTCTGGTTTGATTGGTAATCAAACTAAATCCTACATAGTGGAGGCGAGTCATTTGTTCAAATAATGCACTAATATCGCATAAAGTGACAAGCCTTCCTTCTACTTACTTAGTTACCTGTTAACCTCCAATCGTCAAAGTAGAACTTTATTTTCTTAAAAGAGCAAAACATATGTTATCCATCCTGCTACCAGTCTCAGCAGTGAGGCTTCTAACTTTAAATAAATTCACGTCATGCTTACTGTAGAAGAAAAAGCCATCATATAAAAAGAATTATTGTGATGTAGAGGGAAACAGTAGAGAGAAAGACTTTGTTTCTGTGACACTTTTGGTTTTGGGAAACCGATCTGAGCCAGAAGCTGCAGCTCTCTGCCTCTTTTCCTCCCAACCATGTCGCTGTGGGCCGGCGACAGACTGCCGTTTTGTTTCAGACTGAAAGAGAGCCTGACCTGTCCACGTCTCTAATTGGCTGAGTGATGCTGGTTTGCGATCATGCGGTGATCAGTCAGAGAGCCGGGGCGCGGCTCTGAGAGCAGCTCGGCCCGCTGAACGGAAGACAAACGATCAGACCGAACACAGCGGATCAATATGTGACCCGGCGGCCCGGCTCGGAGGTTAGCCCGCGGTGTAATGAGCTGCCGTCACCCCCGCTGCAGCCACTCACTAAATTGAAACGTCTGGGTGAAGGTGCCCTGGGATGGCGGGCCTGCGTGTCTGACGCTTATATAACGCAAGCATGACGACCTGCCAGCAGATCACTCAGAGGGAAAAATAGCTTCACTTGCAGGACGCATTGGAACAGATATGCTGGAGATGTGCAGCCAGAGCGTTTCCTCCTCACACAGAGCTGGCTAATCAGATGCAGGAGTGTGGAGGAAACATTTAATGACGAAACTTTATCCACTGCAGGAAGTAAAACATCTTGTAGTGCTGAGGGCTGATAGTTGGAGTATCAGGTTTCGACCAACTTGACCTGCTTTTTTTTTTTTAGCTTTAAATCACTTTCTGATCACAGTCAGCACCATCATTCTTCTCAGGGTTCAAAGGTCAGTTTTTAATATCATCTAGGTTTAAATATATTCACTCTTTTCTTTGGGTTGGATGCAAATCTGATGGAGCAAGTAAAGGAACTGTCAGGCTTTTTAAAAAAAGTTTACAAAGACCTGTTTGCAACTTGCAGAGGAAGTTCTTCCATCAAAAATTGATCAGTTTTGTCTCATTTCTTTATACTGAACAGCCAATCAGAGTGGGCTCTCTGACCAGCAGACCCGTTGGGCCTCATGCAAGAAGCACTCGTACGAACAGATTCATTCTTAAATGGCTCGAATGAGCGATTTAGGATAAAATGCCGCATTCACCAATTTTCTCGTATTTCTAATCTTCCGTCAGGTACGAACAGATTTTACGAGTGCTCCAGACTTCACGTTGTAATGCAGAGTCTTGCGCAATTACTCTGCTGTTATCCAAATCTAAGTTTTTCACTAAAGGATTGCATGTGTCGTAATATAGGAGCAACTGTGCGTTTAAAAATCCAATATAAATCACATCATCATATATCTTGTAGCTCTACAGTTACTATAAATTATTATTCAAAAACTTTTCGGCCTGATTTCATTATTTTTAAAGTATAGGTCAATTGATCCTTTTAAATAACATTTCAAGTGCATTTTTAGGACTTGCAATTTTGTCCCAATGTTTAGCTTTTGCCGGTCCTTTAATTTCACTACTGACTGAGACCACGGTAAAGTTAGTTCTAGGTTTGAGAGTCAACAACATTCAATGCTGCTTTGTCATGAGAGTGAGAGGCACGCTGTGGCGGTCTCAACGAGGCACGCTGGAATGGTTATGTCTTCAACCAAAGCGGCATTACTAGACTGGGTGTCTGAATATCTGTTGAATATCAAACCTAAAACTAACTTTACCTCGGTGTGACTCAGATGAAAATGACCGATTTCACTTTGTTGATCTCAGTCAGCAGAACCTCGATCTCCGTGGGGGACGCAGGACATTTACGCATTAATCTGACGTTAGGAGCGTGTCTTGAATCCGACGTGGCACACTCGTAGGAGCTCATCGTAGGAGAAGAAGTAAGAGAAAGTTAGGACAAGAAAACGAAAATGTTGTTCCAGATGTGGCTGCTTTGGTGTATAAGGCTCACATGCACATTGTGTCCTTGAACCAAGGTCCTCCCAGCAGTTAGATAGCTCTCATGCAGGCAAAGGACACAGAAGTCAAGCCTTTACACACACACACACACACAAACACACACACACACACACACACATGCACACACAGCAGGATTGAAGAACATGCTAAGTGAATATGTTGTGTACATGGGGACACACAAGTCTTTTACATCCACACACAAACAGCCCGCCCCTGATGCATCAGCCCTCTGCACTGGAGCTTTATTAAAACCAGACTGATGGCTGGTAAATAGACACACCCCTCCTGTCCTGCACGCACACACCGAGTGTCTGATTGATACTCTCCTCCCTCCCACTGATTCAGTATTCCCATGGTAACAGAGTCCTCTAATCTCCCCTTCCGAGGCACAGAGGCGGTCCTTCGGCGGGTCAGCCGTATTACCGGTGTAATGACATGTTAAATGCCACCATCAGCAGCAGCAGCATTCTCCGCTTCCATTTCACCAGCGTTAAAGGTGCAACGTTTGATATGATGTGTCGTCATAAAGTTAACTAAAACCTCAGATCAGCCCTGCAAAGAGTTCCCGAGCTTTAAGGAGATGTCTGTCTTTCATGTTCTACAGAAACTTGCTAAATAGAATATAAACTGGGGGAAAACCATGTGTTTATTGATTTTGAATTATTTTGAAGGTGATGCGGTTTCATTCGGAGTAAAACTGTAGAGCTGGAAATGTTTTTCTCGAAGGTAAAGTCATGTGACTTAAAAAAACAAGAGATAATTTTCACTGATGCATCCACACCAAATGCACGGCTGGACTTTCTGCCTCTCCAGTCACTTATCTGTGGCGTTACTGGTCCCAGCCCCTGGTGCCTTTAAATGGCCTGTTCTGGCTGCAATGCTCCCCCGCCTCTCCTGTAATTCAATCATTCTGCCAGTCAAAGCTGCTGAAATATGAGCCGTAATGGAGGGCCGTTAGCAGACGAGGATCGGATGACTTGATCTTAACTGGAGGCCCAAAATGGCCGCCGTCGCCTGCCGCCTTTCCAACTCTCACGTCTTCGTCTAATTGGATCTGAATAGGATGTTCACAGCGCAGTGCATAGCCTGTGTCCGTTATGTCATTTAACCTTGTTCTTTAAATCGGGGACAGAAACAAACTAAAGGTGACTGATGTTTCCGTACAAATGTGGGGAAATGAAGACTTACATTTTCAATTGAGTATATTAGCGTATTTTTATGCATTTTTTTAGGTAAAAAACACATTAGCATCGTTACTGTATCAGTATCGGAAGTGTTGAGGCAAAGACAGTCGGGACGGTCTTTGAATTTGTTTTTAAAATGATTGTGGGCAAAATGTTTCAGGCAGTAAGTAAGTGAGGAGCTTTACAGCAGCAAAATGAACTGATAATTTCTCAGCCATTAAAATGGTGCTGAACGTGTTTATCACCTTCTGTTTTTGCTTACGAAGGCAGAGGACAGAGCAGATGGAGTGGTGGTTGTTCAGTAATTCCTTCATTTATTTTAAAATCTTTAAGAGATTTTAAAAGGTCCCTCTGATATCTGCTGTTGCTTTGTAGGGAATTATTCGCAAGTCATTCAATATCAGGACATCCATTATGTTCAGATCATCTATGAAAAATAATAATTTTTGCTTTCTTGAATCTTTATATTTTCACTCATACTCTCATCTTTTTTCTTTCCCCCGTGCTGTGAATTTGACCTCCTGATTATGTTAGAGTGACTAATGGTTCCCTAAATCCCCAAGAAACTTCCAATTTTAAAAGAAGTCGGGGAGAAATAAAGCAGAATGTTTTATTTCTCCCCGACTTCTCCCATGTTTTTTCCCTGCAGAACATAAACAGCACATCAGAATGTGGAACTGCTGTTTTACCATTTGATGAGAATATTGAATTTGATGACAGCAACACATCTTTAAAACATTTGAAAAAGAAAACAAAAAGCTGTGAAACATAATTGGCTTGAATCAGAAACAACTGGAGGAGCTTTTGAAAACTAACTGGGTTAACTGGTAACATGCCAGTAACATGACTGGGTGTAACGGGAGCATTTCAGAGAGGCAGAGTCTCTCAGATGGAAAGATTTAAGACAAACTGGATCTGAGAATTGTGGAAAAATCTTAGAAAAATGTTCCTTTACATAAAAGTTTCAAGTCTTTGAAGACGATCTACAGAATAGAATATATTAAGGGGATTCAGGGAATCAGGAGGAATCTCTGTGCGCATGGGACAAGGATGAAGGTCTAAACTGGATGCTGGTGATCTTCAGGCCTGCAGGCAGCACTGCATTAAAACCAGACATGATTCAAAACAAGCTCATGTTTTCCATAAAATGATAAAATGTGTCAGATATGCTAGTCATATGTTATTCTACTGGAGAAAAGATTTTAGGTTTATCAGAATTGCAAATCATTGTTTTCCGTTTTTATTCTCATTTTACACAATATACCAAATTATCCGGTCCAGTTTGAATGTGGTGCACTCTAACAAATCAGGATTGTACTTTTAAACCTCCACAGGATTTTCAAACCTTGTTATCTTTGTCTCCTTTTGTTGTTTGTTGACAACCACCACACTGCCCCCTACAGGCTGTTAACAGAGTTTATCAAAGTAGGGAACCTGCAGGCGCTGAGAACATTTAGAGTGCTGAGAGCCCTGAAAACTATCTCAGTCATCCCAGGTAAGGCCTCACCACCACCAGGGGGCCACAAGGCACAGTCACAAAGACTTTTCAAAACGCTCGTAATCTCGTTGTGAACGTCCTCTTTTGTTCGTCCCGTGTCCGCCATGTCCTGCAACACCAGCCCCACTTCCCAATCCGCCCAATCTGAGATGGCAGGTGCAATCACCTGATATGCCTTAAGTAACTACAGAAGGAAGAGTCAGATATGTCTGAACTGAGCATGTGATCATTAACCCTTTAAAGCCCAACCCAAGAAAAACTGGGGAGAAATTAAAGTACATTTTTTTTAAAATCTGAAGTTTTTATTTGGTCCTTTGACAAAATGTGGAAGAATATTAACAAATTAACCATTTATTCCCATTTGACGTGTCAAAATTATTATGGTGTAGTCTTCTGCTTCCTGGTATCCATCAGGGAGCAGAAGACAAGTAGCATATGTTACAGAATTTTGAGTAAGGTGTTCACCATAAAGTGATGCAAAATGTCTCAGGAACTGTATCAAATATGATACGTTTGGCTTTATTGGGTTAACTGGAGAATCAAAGGCAAACCCACTCTTTAACAATCTCTTTAGCCTCCACTTAATTAAACAGTAGCCGTAAAGAAGGTCTAATTATGCCACCTGGCTAAATTGATTAACTTACTTGTAAAAGATGTCTAAAATTCATCCCTTTTCTCCAGTTCATCTCACCTGCATAGCCTTGAATATCTGATTTAGCCTTTTTGATGGCGCGTGGCCGTCACACCTGGCCTGTTTTTGTACCTCTCTCTGTCTCTCGCTGGATCTCGAATCTTTCTATCCCTCTGTGTTGGCTTGTTGTTCAGTGTGGTCATACCCTTTTGTGTGTGTTTTTGTTCCTGTGCTTTTGTCTCCCGGCTTGTTGCAGATATGTCACTGAGTTTGTGGACCTGGGTAATGTGTCAGCCTTAAGGACGTTCAGGGTGCTGCGAGCGCTCAAAACCATCTCTGTCATCCCAGGTGAGGAAGCAGGGGAGGGAATGTCAAAGGCACCCCTCCTGGCCCAAGTCTGCTGGAAACACTAAGTGGCTGTGTTTGAAATCTCATCCTGCATACTACCCACTGAACATGATCCTATCTGCTTTACACTCCTCGTAATAACAGGAAGGGATACAGTAGTGGTATGCAGAAAGAAGCTCTGAGGTCTTCCTGATGATTGATTGGTTGTGAGTGGACAACAGAGGCTTAGCAAACTGAGACTTTAAAACTACTCTTGGCACTAAAACAATGATGTGAAAAAACAATCATCTATGAATCAGCAGCGTCCTGCTGGATTAAACAGCTTTTAATTCTCACTGATTAGATTTAACTTTAAATGACACTTTGGACTCAAGCCTGCAGATGTTTTAGATTCACTTACATTCAGAATTCCATGTGATGAGCTATTATACGGGTAGTTGAATATTTTCCCTTTTGAAATTGTTGCGAAATTTTTAAAGAAGCTTTTTTTGTTTAGAGCGGAGGCTTCTGAGGACATATACAGTAGTGTTGTGTTCATTAGCTGCTTCTCTCCATAAATGAGGCATTCTTGTGGGCTCCTTTCCTTTGATAAAACCAAAGTTAAGCTAATTACCAACATATAGCCATTTCTCATTTATTATTTTTCTCAAAGTAGGGACCGATCATCTGCGTTCCAGCATTTCTCAGACATGTCTCAATTATTAAATGGTGCAAAGTCCTGAAACTCCTGAAACAATAGCTCCATGTGCATGAAACACGCAGTGAATACACTTCAACTTGTCTCTGTGTGGACATGTCCTTCACTTAAATCACTCTACTCTAAACAGTAAAAGCCTCAGTGACCCCTGTGCTTTTTTTGAGGACCCCATGGAACCATTGGTTTAACATCCATGACATGTTTGTGTTGCATTTAGACACAAAATCAGCTGCCTACTCGTTTCTTCTGCAGCGATACTCAATACTGTTGGTTTCAGTACACACACAACACCAATTCACAACTAAACCAGCTCATCTTGTATCTTTAGTTTGATTCAGTCTGCAGAACATAGAAGTCCCATGATTACAATCAAAATCAGACATTTTCCTTTACAGTTTCTCAATTTAAATTAAAATACGAGACATTATTTATCCAGATGTGCTGCCTCTGTATGTCCCCACTGTGCATGTTAGCATGTAGCGCTAACAGCGAACAGTTAGTGTGTTAGAAATGTGTGTTATAACACTGTTTAACACACATTATAACTACTGTGTAGTCAGTCATTACTTCACCAGTCTGTTTGTGAGAAATCGTCTCAAACAGAAAAAGTGCTTTCAAGTGATCATGAGAAAAAAATAAATTTTCTCTGATTTGGTCAAATTTGGGCGATCGCTGGCTTGTCTGCAAACTTTGTGTTCTGAGCGTTTTTGTTCCTGCTGTTTTTTTAGTGTGTGTGTGTATGTGTGTGTTGTGTTGGTATCTGAATGTTAATCTGATAATTACAGAGAATTACATTCTCAAAGAATCTTTGGTTATTTTCTCTTAAAGTTTCCTCTTTCAGTTTGAAAGGGAATCTTTCATGTGCTAAAAGATGGCCGCCCGTTGGGTTCCCTTCTGTAGTCTCATCTACAATCTTACAACTCTGGAAAGTAGCTCATGTTTGGATTTGGCACATTGGAAAAGGAAGGAGGTTCTGAGAACTAGTCCAACGAGCCGCCATCTTTATGGTACCTGCTTGTATAAAGTCATTTCCAAGTGTTAATCCCACCTGCATCCCCACACCCCCGGTGGGCCTTCAGGCCTGAAGACCATCGTCGGGGCTCTCATCCAGTCGGTGAAGAAGCTCGCTGACGTGATGATCCTCACGGTCTTCTGCCTGAGCGTCTTCGCCCTCATCGGCCTGCAGCTCTTCATGGGAAACTTGCGGCAGAAATGCGTCCGCAGCACGGTGCACTGCATCAACGGCACCCTGCCGCCCAACGCCACCTTCTACTGCAACAACAAGAACTGGACCTCCATCAAAGACTTCATAGAGGATGAAGGTGAGGCTTTTCCCTTCCTTTCAGTGTGAATTAGGGAGAATTGAGGCTGATAGAATGTTTAATGTTTACAGTAAGAAGTTGAGATAATTATGGTGGGATTAGTTCAGCCCGGCTTTGAAAAGGATTCATTGCGACTACGATGTCTGGTTTGGGGGTTTGTGAACTCCGATTCGGATCAAAGAAGTGGACTTGGTCTAGGTAGGAAGGTAAAGCCGCTGAATCTGAACGTCTGCTACAGAACTAAATACAGGAAGCGGACTACAAAGCAAAGTGCATTGTGGGTTTTAGCACAGGGGATTGTGTGTAAACACAACCAACAAATGGGTGTGTGAGATTAGGCCTCTCTCTGACGGGTGTGTAAGAACTCAGTAATAGAAATATGGCCGACACAAGGAATTAAATGCAGTTTTTATGTGATGGAAAAACAAGTCGTACATTAACCAGTAGATGAATGAGTTTTCAGGAGATCTCGGTGGGGAGTGGAATATGTTATTTAAAAGGTCAGATTTGTTTTTTTTTTGCAGTACAGCATGAGCCTGATGCCTGCCAGAATTTCTCCTTTTTAATCACAGTTTTTTCTAGTTTCTCTGTGTTAACTTTTGAGTCTGATTCCTGCCATCGAAGTGTGTGAGGCTGCAGGGAAACGACACAATCAGCAGGTACTTTTATCCTGAGCATTTTCTAAGTGAGGACTTCTGTTTACAGAGAAGATATTTCACTGGAAGAGTTTGCAACAGGCTTTTAGCTCTCTAGAGACTGAGGGAAATAAAAGATTGATTTATAAATCCATACAGGCAGTTAATAAACGTCCTAATGGATTCATTAGACGTGTACACGCTATGCAATCCATATACACAAGTGGGATATCCATAGTTTATACTGTAGCTGTGTGCTGGATTTATAACATCACAGAATGAGAAAATGTGTTGCTTTTCACGTTTCTGCATCATGTTGGCTCTGCTCTGGACCTCTGTCACTTAAATGTTTTATCAAAAAGAAAAACTGAACCTGTCTCAGGTATGTTTGTTTTCTTAAAAATGCCTGTATGAATAGAATTTACACCCTCCAGCTGCCAGGTACTGCCCACCAAATATGACAATAAGTTGCTGTCCAACCAAAGCTAGCAAACTGAGGAGAGAGGCATTTTAATACATGCCTTTTTTGTTCTATAAATGTAGTTTAACAGTAAAAACATTTATAAAATTGGCAAAAAGTAAAATATTTCAGAGAGTAGATTGGATGCCACAATGAGACACTGTAGAAATCCAGTAATTGGCTCATTAGGAAGTTTAGAAATCTGGTAAATAGTAAACAGCATAGCCTCATCACTGATTTCTGTCCCGGGACATGAATTTCTCTCTATTTTGTGCACATGTACATGAAAATAATTGCAACTTACAGTCTTAGTACTTTGAAACTGTTGCAAAAGTAAATTATTAACTGGCAGAAAAACATTTTAAGTTCTGTAAACATTGGGGATTTGTCGAGGAATTAATCACGCAACTGTCAGGCCTGACTCTCCTACAGTAGTCACTGCAGTCTAACTCGCTGCTCTCCACATTTAGTTTGATCCCTTTGAGCCCAGAGCCTAGTCCTTAGGCCTCTGTTTGCTAATCGCATACCCATAATGGAATAAGTATATCCATGTGTAAATACCAGTAAATGCCAACATGCAGGGTCCAAATGTTAGTTTCAGACTTGCTTATATAATAATAATAATAATAATAATAATAGTAATTTTGGTCCATTGGTATCGTCTGTTTTCAAAGTTCCCCGAATAGGCCACCTCAGGTCTTAAAAGGGAAAACAAAGCTCAGTTAGGGCTTGGAAAACATCATCGTTTTACTTAACCGAGACACCTTTTGTGTTTTGTCTGGCTGACCAGGTGCCAAGTTCCACCCTCCTTGGAAGAGATACAAAACATGATGCTGACGTAAAAGAAACGTCCAACTAACACACATCACTCTGAAAAATGTGCTGGGTGTCACTAAAACAACCCATCCCCACAAATGAAAAGCTTTTCCTTCATGGTTGTGTCACCGTGTGCCATAGGAGCAGGTTGGAGCACAGGAACATGCATGAGCACTTTACACACTGAGAGCGGGGAGGATGGAGCAGGTCTAGCATGATGCACCGGACCTGCTTCCAGTATGTTCTGCAGAGAGTTGTGTGTCAGGCGGCAGTGGTCGTTGAAGCTTCTTAAAAGGACTGGACACTGTCATGTTGGCGCTGTGGACACAGCTGACGTCAGTGATTCTCACACACACACACACACACACACACACACACACACACACACACACACACGCACACACACACACACACACACACTGTTAGAGGCACTTCAGCTGGGCGATTTAACGGGAGTACAGTACATACATGATGTAACACACACACACACACACACACAGACGTGACACACACACAGATGCAGAGGTCCTGCTAGGTCATTCAGAATACACATCCATCATGTCAGGTGCATGAACTACAGATTATAAGATGAGCAATGTGGACATTATAATATACACACATGCACATGGAGCTCTCGCACACACACACACACACACACACACACACACACACACACATAGACGCAGACACCTGTGGTCATATTGTAAATAATCATCCGTCCCGTGCAACATGTAGAGAAAAGCACAGCTGGGTGCGGTTCCTGCTTTTATAAGTAAAGTTGAGCTATTGTGTAAAAACCAAACACATGACATATGGTAAATATCCACACAGACACACCTGCCATGCATCAGGGCACATCTCTTTGTTCTTTTGACTTTTGCAGTCTGACTTTTAAAATGAAGCTATCATTGTGCAGCTTAAATAGTGGTAACCTGATTTTACTCCCTTCTCCTGGTACTTTGACGTCATGTCTAAAAAGATCTGCTTCCGTGTTGTCTTAAAGCAAATAGTTTCAGTCAAGCCACCTGCAGAACCATTACACTCACTCATTACACTCACTTTTAATCAGTCAGGTTATATGAATTAACTTCCAGCAACAAGAGACGAGGTTCCTCCTGAAGAGCAAAACCTCGGAGGAAAAGATTAGAAACAAACTTCTGCTAAAAGAAGAATCTGCCCCAGATAAAGTAAAGTTTGAGTTTACAGTAAAGAGGTTTGTCTGGACATGCAGCCGTTGCTAATGTACCATCTATTTATTCATTTCCAGTTCGCTTTGCCATCCATCACATCAAACAAATGTCCCCTGCAGGCTCTCTTATCGACCTCTAAAAGCTGCTGTGAAACCTGAGAGCTGCGGCCTTAGGCTCAGTCCGTTGGGCTGATCTGAAAACATCCCACAGTTGGGAGATCAATGGCACATGTTGTTCATGGTAAACATTTCCCATCAAGCTTTGTGTGTTCTGTGTGGTTGCAGCTGACTGCAGGTTTTATCCTTGACCCTCTTCATCACGTTACAGACCGGCAAAAACGTTGATGCAGGATGTAGAAACCGATTTCATCTTACTGGTCAACCGGGCTGAATTTGTTCAAATGCACAATGCAAATGCAAATGAAATTTGGTTTCAGTGTCTTGGATAAGAGATGCTTGGGGATGGGTGATTGAAAGCAATCAAACTCTGAGCGGCCTGTAGATACGAACTAAAAAGCTAATGAGCTAAAGGAGGTAGGCGGGCTAAAGGTAAGGCGTGCCGTTAGCCAGCTAAAAAGTGCAGTTGTGCTACCCTCTGCCTTCTTGCTGCCCGATGTTTGTTAATCAAAAGGACACACCACTAATTATGAAGAATTTTTAAGATTAAATAACATCTAAACTAATGAGTTATAAATAAATACGTTCCCCACACAGTTGTCATGAAGGTAAACCTTAACTTTTAAACCTAAAATTGCTTTTATATATATATATATATATATATAT
>JAVQJG010240547.1:0-30572 GCA_036024015.1 Craterocephalus amniculus | reverse complement strand
AGCACATTTTCAGGTACAAGACAATTCAAAGTGCTTTACATAAAACATTAAAAGCATAAAAGAAGAATTACAGTAAAATCATTTAAACACAAAATCATTGAAAAGATTAAAAGTAAGAGAAGTTAAAAGAGCTGTGTTATTTGAGCTCAAGCTGTGTTATTTGTTCCATCTTCATGTGTTTGCATAAATCTGCTTATATGTGTATGTTTGTAATTTTGCCAAGCATAGGCTGATGTTTTCCTTCCTCACCACAGCTCCCAGGTTGCCTCCCGCTGCACACCGAGTAGCCAACACAAATCCTGCATCCAGTTAATCATCCTGTCATAAAGACTAATACTGTGCTGTGTAATGCTACGGCATGCGCAGTATTTAAATTTTATATGAAAATTGATGTATTTTCAACATTTTTTGGTAAAAGGCATAAAAAAACTTTCTTCTACTATTCATACATTGGGACAATCTTACATCCGTGCTTTTATATTGATGGTGTGACGGTCCAGCCCTCCTGCAGGTGTTCCTGAATTACACACCATCTTTGATTACGACACATTTAAAAATTTCCAGGTCATACATGTATATGGGGGATTTATTTGCAATATTTGTGTTTAGGGCTTAGTGATATCTAGTGGCTCATATTGTAAAATGCAAAAATCTTACTACTTCCTTCATTTCCAGACTTTAGTGCCGTGACAAACTGAAATGGCGTGAAAAGTCTGTTGGATTTGTTCCTTTTGGACACAGTGCTGATGGACAAAGAACTGACCTTGTTTCTTTGGATTAGAATTATTCATTTTAGAGTAGAGAAAACATAATATATCTTCTTATATTATGTTGCTGTATGTAGATCACTCTTAATGTTATACACTGATGATTTGCTGATGGCATTATGTTGTGTTAAGTTTACCAAACAGAAAACTCTGACATATTTCTCTATGATTTTTCTTTGTTATGTCAGACTTATCTGTTACTAAACATAATAACCAGCTCATCTGTCTTCATATATCATGATGACATAAAAATAATCATTTGAACAGTAAAAAATATTTCTTGGCCTGTGTGGTTCTCAGATGATAAAATGCAGGGAAGCGGAACTGGAAAGGCAGTGCCTGTTCAGTTGTAATGCACTTCTTCTTTTATCTTTTCTTTTTTGAAGCACTTTTGTTACATTTTCTACAGTTTCCCTTTAGAATTAAAGTATTATTTAACTGAATTGATTTGAAGTAGTTGAGTCAATAGCTCAAAAACTGGATTTGAGTGTCTGTGTGCATCTTGTGTTTTCTTAGGCACCACAGTTTTTTTGCGGCCTCTTTTTCCAGTGTAGTTTGGCCTGTCGTTGTTTTATAGGCTATGTTTTTTTTCTCTTGGGTCAATAACAGGCCAGTAAAGGTCCTTCTGGACTTTGCTGCACTAGTTTAGCTTGCATAGTCAGAAAGCAGTATCATATTTAGCTTAATCCTCTCTGCAGAGCGACCTCTGCCTCTATTAATCAGTGCATGTAACTGCCCTAAGAGTACATGAGCTAGAACAAAGCTCCCTGTCTATATAGAGACCTTCTAACAGTGGCCAGACATGATCTCACATCTCGTCAGAAACCAGAGAAGGAGACCACCCTAGGAATTTTTTCCCTCTCTATCCTAGATCTTTTACTCTTCTTTATCTCTTTCCCATCTCTCCCTTCGGTTCCTCTGACTGCATGCCTGCCTTCTGCCACCTCCTCGAGTTAACCTGTTACAGGAAATATTGAAGTTCAACACTTTTATGTACTTTCCCTTATCCATCTTCATATCCTTGCCAGTCACAGAGTGAGGGCCATCGTTCAGTCCACCACTTCTTAGGCTTCATTTATTCATCAAAGACATAACAGAGACTCAGGGGTGTCTTATCAAATCAAACTCGCTAATTGTTTTGGGTTTTTTTCTCCTTTGCATGTTTGCAACATTTAAGTATCTTTTTATACACAGATGTTTGAAAACTACATGAGAGCCCTTGGAGATGAGCCCACAGCATAGGAATGCGAAGATAATGCAGGATATTTGTGCAGGCGCCCCATCTGAGCATCTTTTCACTTGGTTGAGATGGAAGCTCTCTTTACAGGAAGCACATATCAAGGTTTTAGATTGTATTGTTCTGTCTGATTCTCTACCTTTTCTGGACAGTCCATGAGTTTCAGTACTTTCTCACAATCTGGTACCTTTTTGATATTTCCCAAGCCAGCTTAGTTTTTAGCTCCTGCCAGGGCGTAGCACTGGGTTGTAACTGGGATGTGTGGTGCCGGAGGCATGAGGTGAGAGAAGCCCACATCAGAGTTCAGCAGATTAGTTCTTTCACTTCCAGCTGCTGCTTATGAGGTATGCAACCCCAGTGTTCATTTATTTATTTTCATTTTGTAATAGCACGGACAAAAGAGTTTAAGTAAAACTTGATTGAACCCATGCTCATTAGGAATTTAGGCTTGTCTGTTTCTCATCCTCGTCTATCTCTCTCCCAGTTTTATCAATATTATTTCCAATTTATTTTCATTCGAGTAACCGTCCAAGTATCTCGGTTCATGTTTATTTAACATGATTCCTGGTTGAACCACATTAATTTCAGGCTCCGTCGTGTTATTTGAACACAAGCACATTCATTTATGGGCTTTTTTTTTATGGCGAGCAACATTCAAAGCTCCTATAAAATCACAGAATTTTCTCATTATCGTGCATTCCTTTGTTGGTCTAATTCACTGCCATGTGTGAGGTTTTGTTTTTGTCTTCTTTCACTGCTAGATTTTATCACCTTAATGGGGGCGCTCAGGTATGCAGCTTTGATCAGTCTTTGGAACGTTTTCACATTGGCTCCACTTTAGCAGTGAGCTGTTATTCCCATAATGCACTGCAGGTCTGGCGCTACTGCTGGTGCAAACTAAATGCATGTGACTGCTTTCATTTGAAGGTTGAATTTGAAGCTTTTGAAACATTTTTACTCGTATTCATCAGAAAAAGAGGAAAAACTTCCTTCATTGCAAATATACTGGATTTCATTCAGGGCTTCAGACTCTGTTAACTTTGATTTAGAGTGATAATTATCACTGTATTAGAATTTGTCTACATGAAGTTTTATCATCTCCAATTAGTGACACATGATTAGTGTGTGGTTACTGTGGCTTGAGACCTTGTTTTAATGACTCATTGACTTGACTTTAAAGGCCTCGTGCGGTAAAACCGTAAGGTAATGACTTATGCCAATGCCTCTAACCACATGCATCTGACGGATGCACTTGTAGGCGCTGCAGCAGTTTGAACTTTCGAGGAAGAACCTGGATAATCGTGCCCAAACGAACGATGTGTTGTCTTGATATTACTGCTGAATTCTGAATGAGAACCTTGTTGTAGAAGTTCAGATGTGATATCTGTTTGCTGAATGTCCTTAACTTCCCTTTGTTTCCCAAAGCTGACACACTGTGGTGCCTTTTACACTCATTTACGTTCTTTAGCACCAAAGAAAAGAGAATTAAAACCTGAATTGCCTTACATGCTCGATGATGTTTCCTATTAGATTTACAATGCTTCGGTCTGGACTCCAGCTGAGCTTTAATTTAAATTATTTATCACCATCCTTTGTCCTGCAGATGAACCTGATGCATCTTTAAACTTGACTAAATCTCAAAAAATGCTTTCTTAGTCACCCATCAGCACTCACATGACGTCTTTGGGAATTTCACCTGCTGTCAGTGATAATTTGCAGTTCAGTCTTGTTAAAGCCGTATTTGGAATGCGGTGGGGCCAGTTCTAAATTTGGCCACCCAATGTGATCTTAGCCGTCTTATAAGTTCACACTACAACAGCGGTCAATGAAACTTCATGTTCGGTGCATGCAGAGTGTATGATGATGATACCTGCTGAATTAGATGGAGCTGCAACTGTAATGAGCCAAACAGATTCAAAGCATCACATAAGCTTTCATGAGCTGCATAATGACTGTGCTGGTCACTACAATGTGTTTTACTGGTTTGCTACCTACCCTGGAGCTGCAAATCCTTCACTGTTTATGCCCATGCTGCATCCTTCTTGGTGCCATCGTGGCATGAACTGAATGACTTTTGCTACAACTCGGCCATGCTTTATTGTATGTTTGAACTCTACAAGTCATTTTTAGCACTTTTGGCTTCCTGTTTGGCACGTTCATTGGCTGTTTTCGACTGATTTTTTTGACTGCAAGATTACTAAAATGGAAGCCTCTGACCTCTTACAGGCATACTGATTTTAGCCGCAGTCAATTGACTTCCAACATTTTTTTCAAAGTGGCCACCTTTGTTCTGGAATTACTGAAAATTGCAAAGGCTTACATTTGTGGCGCAGGCTTCCACATTTTGTATTATTAGATATATTAAATATGGGTGAAAGTGTTAAAGCTAATTTGTTATAATTGCCTGAAATGCATTATATGGAAGAATCTCATAGACAAAGAAATATTGTGTTTTCATGAACAATCTCCTAACAGAAGATGTCTTTAATCAGACATGGCGCAGAGTAAACTCTGTGATGGATCCATCTCTGCCCATCTTAAGTGCAGCCATCCTTCTCTTCCCTTTACCACTGTCTTCTGACCCCATCCCACTTTTCTACACTTTTCTTATCCCCCCCATTCCCTCCCTTTCTCTCTCTCTCTCCCTCTCTTTCTCACATGTGGAAAGCATTATATCCTGTCTGGTGGAGAGGGAGAGCAAACATCCCAGGCTGAGGCTGGGAGCCTCTTGGGGAGGTATCGGGGAGTGCTGGGGAGGCTGCTCAGGTCTGCACGCTGGTGACTTTCTCCTGGCTCTGATTCTGCCTGGACAAAAGAGGGTCTTGTTATTTCAGAACCACAGCACCCGGTAGCTGACAGCCTTCACCCTCCCACCACATTGGAGTGGAGGAGACCCTGGTAGAATGAGGTGGAGGGAGATAAAGAAAGTCCAGTTCCAGTTCACCGTAGTACTTTTGGGTGCTCGGGCCTCTTTGCACACCGGTGCATTTGGAAAGAATGATAACGTTTCTTTGGTGGTTGTGAATGTGAGGCATTAGATTTAAATATGCTTTCTTTCTCTTTATCTTCAGACATACTGGGATTTGCAATCAGACGTTTTTAACAGATTGGATGGTTGAGTTTGAACTCTTAAGCACTGTTGTATTGGGTTTTTAAGCTTATCTGAATGAATGCAATACAAATAACACATTAACATAATCTACATCCAGCGGCATTTTCAGAAATGTAAAGAATAAATAGATTTTCTCTAATGTAACTTGGAGCCGATTGCATCTTTGTATCGAAAGATACTGTACTAAACCGTAACCATATTAAGAGCAATTCCAAGGAGTTAAACCGTCTTTATTCATTTCATCGGGACATTTTAGTTCTTTCCTCTGCGATTTTTGTCTCAGAATGAATCATTTAAAGAGAATTAATCCATGATGCACTTTGAAAATGTGACATCACAGCTGAGTGTACCTGCTAGATGATGTATGAATTATCACGTCATTTTCACACTATAAAGGTTATGGCTCCAGAACTCTGACTTAGCAGTGCTGAGATTTACATCCGGTTTATTAAGAGTATTTGGAATTTGCATTTATGATACTCAGACCATTGAGTCAAAACATACCAATTATGATGTAAGGAAAAACTCCACATCTGTGTCTATATTTCGGTGCTTTAAGTTTTGTGTAGATAAAAAAAAACTAAAGACAAGTAGGGGGTATGCTTTGATTTGTAGGGGAAAGAAAGTTTTTTATATGGACACGTTTATAAAGAAGTTGTGTCAGAAGTACTGCTTTTATCAAATTTGTTTCTGCTTTAATTTCTGGTTGTAAGGCTTACATGAGATAGTTTTCTCCTCTGTTTATAATGAACCACCACCCTCTGACATATAGCTAATAAAATTAACACTTTTTTTCTAACATTTCCAAACTTTGCTCCATGGAAACATGGAAACTCTTTTTTGTGCTTCTCAAATAAAACTCACAACTAAGTAATCAGTATATAAAATAATGAAGAAAATTGTTGTTTATTCTGGTCATTCTATTGCTTAGGAAAATGACTTTCACTTTGCTGCTTTTAGTTTTGTTAATCCATTCAGACACACAGCTTTTTCTTCAAATTCAGAGAACGTTTCAAAACCGTTGTTGTGTATTGCTCTTTTTATATGCCGCTCCACACTGAAAAGCAATCATATGTGGCCTTAACTTGTCAGATGTTGAACAGATTCCCAGTCTCCACTTCCTGTCCCCAAAGCTGGATTCTCTTACCGCAGAGTGAATGCATCACCACACCCTCCGAAGTCTCCATTGCTCACCTACAAATCTCTGGGAAGATGCATCAGATAAAATTCTGTGACTGCTCATAGAAGCTCCGATCATTTCTCTCTGTCCGCTCACGACGATGAGATGTTACAATGCTCATCGAGGTAATGTGAAGTCACCCAGGCTTTCTTTGAGGCACCCCACTGAAGCCTGGAACTTAAGCTTTGCCTTGAAACACCCTCCAAAAAAACATCAAACTGTTTTGTCCATTACAGCATTGCTATGGCAACCAAGCTATGTTTTCTTAAGGTATACAATAAAGGCGAGGAATTGTTTCTGCACAAGGGGAAAATCCACTTTGCTCTCCCACTTTTCCAACAGCAGATAACCATCAGCTAGAAGACAAACCAGTGCTCTAGGCACACACATCTAGTCCACGTCTGTCCCCCACCCCCCCCACCGACACAGTGTGTGGGCTGGGGCTTTGGAGCCATTGCCTCAGGTTGTCCGTTAGTTAGATTCAAGCAAATTAAATTGACCCCCTGCACCCTCTTATATGCAGCAGCAAGCATTTGGCAGACACTGACAGCCAGTCATTTAATTAGCCAACCTGCTTTACTGGGTTGAAATGGAGATGCACTTAATTAGCAAGAGTTTGATTCCTCTATGGCCATTATAGTGGCATTTACAGATCCAGCTTTGACATGCCTTTTAACAACTCCTCCTTTTTTTTCTCCTCTTTTAGCTGCCATGGTCAAAACCATGACAAATGTAAATTCCTTCATGGCATCTAGATATCTGTAGAAAGATGGAGTTAAACAGGCATTGGGCATCAATGGAAACACAAGCTCTGTTGAAACTTTAAAAGAATTATTTCTAACTTTTTTTTTCCTTTTTGTATCCATTATCTTTAAAGTTAACTCCAGTTAACTTTGTAGCTTTAAAAAGTTTAACTGTAAACATAAAAGTCAGTTTCTTTTTGAAGATCGTTGAGCTCACACTCTACAAGTTGTTACATTGGTATGTTTTTCTCATGAGAAAGGAAACAAAGTTTCTTATTCTATTTCATGTGCCGGCCTTTAGCCTTCTGAGATGTGAATGTGTTGCAACAAGTTATAACTGACAGGAAAAACTGAGTTACCCAGGACAGGGCCGATAAGCTTTCCTCCTGATTCGATTCTCTTTGTGTGGTTTGTTTTTGGACGCTGAATCAGTTTAAATTGCGATTCTTTGATATTTCTGAGTTTTGTAAAATTTTGGCACATTTTTTTTAATGATATACTTTTTTTTTAATGCTTTTTTTTTCTTTTAAATTTTTGGGGAAATTTAGCATTTGGAGTAGTCTGACAAATTAAAAAATGCAAATGTTTGATTTTAACAAAAAAACAAATCAATTTTAAAATAGTGGAACAAAAAATTGCATTAGTTATGTGCATCAAGTTTGTTCTACCCCTAGAATATAAAAATTCATTTTCTTTTTACTTAGTACAGCTGGTTCATCCCTATATGAATAAATACAAATGTTTTTTTTCCACGTTGCTCTGCTGTGTGTGTGATACGAAGCTGTAACGTGCAGGTGCAATTATTTTAGCCTTATTTTTGTTGTTGTGTTGCAAAAACAACACAAACCCCCGCTCGCTGTTCCTCTCCCTGGTGCCTGTTTCCTGACTTTGCTTTGTAGCGATCAAGAAAGGAAAAAAAAAATCGAGATTGGAGACGGTGGTTGGGGATGAAGACGTGGCAAGAATCTTGACATCAGAGGTGAAGCTCTAATGCTGCATCCCTGGCTTCCAGTCCTTTGTAGTGCAATGAGCAGATAGTTGGCTGGGGGCAGGAAGGGAGGGAGGACCAGCCAAGAGAGGAGGGGTACAGTGCTGGAGGAAGCAGAGGGGCTGGGCTGTAAACCGGCAGCATGGAGGAAGCAGCAGTTGCTTTCCCCTGAGCTTCAGGCTTTCATCTGCCAGTTTTGTGGAAACCAATCTCTCAGGCCCCTACAGCTCCAACACATCTACACACCACACTAATGTGTCGATGTGAAATGCGTCTGCAACCTTCACATTCATAAACCCCTCTTGTAATGAGGTAAGCGGTCACTGAACTACACATATGCACTGGGTGTGTACATTTGCATAGCTGCCATACTTGTGTGTTTGAATCTCGCTCCACCCAAGAGATGCTTCCATGATTTCCCTCCAGTGAGTTCACAGATCAACCTTGGACCACTGAAGCCCTAAAGACAGGATTAACGTGTATGTGTGTGTGTGTGCTGGCTCTCCTGTCCAGTCCAAATTAGCGTGGCTCACCGCTGCTCCTCTCTGGCCTTTGAAATGGGGTGAATTGCTAATAGCAGCAGGCTCAACTCAACCCAGGGTTGACTTGCTGCCATCTTCTCTTCCTTCTCCATCTTTTATGCAGCCTGCTGTTAGTTAGTCCTGTTTATTTATTCTCCTCTCATTCTGCATCTTTCTGTCTATCCCACCGTTTGCCTCCTGAAAGCATACTCAAGTAGACCACAGCATTCCCATCCTGCATCTGCTTTTAACGCTCATCTGTTTGGATTTTGTTCACTTTTCCACAGAGAACAAAAGGGTCTCTTAAAACGTGAAGACCCTCTTTGCGTAGCTTAGGGCGTCCCCAGAGTGCCTGACAGAAAAAGTTGCACAACCAATTATATGGATGCCGTTTACATAGAGACCATCTTCACCGTGGATGTAAGATGCTCCAACATGTTGAAAATAGGAAAAAATAGGTAATTAGAAAAGGGAGAGACCTTTTCTTGCGCAGGTCTTAGCAAATCTACATGATGATCTAATAGAATGTAGTGAAACTCATTAAGTCTTAATCCTCTCCTCCAGAACTGGCATTACATGATTGTTGAGTTAAAAGGCTGAAAAATAGCTTAAATGATCTTAATGAGGAAACATTTCGTAATGTACCAACAGCCAGCACACTCATATCTCAGTCACCAGAGTGCTGGACAGCTTTAGATTTCTGTATTTAGCTTTATAACTGCAAGAGTTTGAGCCTCCTCTGAGGTTTAGCCATTCCTGCGAACCACTCAGCTGTGGTCAGGATTAACCCCAAGGTGGGTGGACTGAAAAAGCAGCCTAATGAGACAAAGGCCGGTCCTCTGTGATCAATGTTTGAATGCATTTCTTGGGAGCTTAGTTGTCAGAAAGCTGCCCATTTAAGATTCAGAAGCTTTTTAAGTCTCTCTTTATTTTGCTCCTATTAATTTGGCATTACACCACCAAACAAAGTTGGGATGTTTCAAAAGAGATATTCTCTTCTGTGTGCAAGTTTTACCTCAAAGTGCTTTCGTATAAAATGATTTCATCTTGAGGTGTAGTGTTGTAAGACAGTGCAACTGTTTCCATATTTAACACACAGGTAATGGTGCGTTCCAGTTGTTTCAGATTTCCATACGAGCAAGTGATGTCATTACCAGTTTGCTGGCATTCCAGTTGCACCATCTAATGTATGAGCGTCTACAAATTCTGATGCTGTTGCTACAGGGCCCAGCCATCTTTGAATCTGGTATGCCACGGTCATCTGCAAATTACGGGCTCCCAGCTCAGAATTCCCAGATCGCCTCAACGCATGATAAGAAGTGGTTTTCTCACTGAGAACAGGAAAGCCTGTCTACTTCATTGTGAAATCTTAAAAAAAAATAATTTTGTTTGTTGTGAATGGTGTTGTGCTTGTCTTTGTTGTATTTTTTATAAACAGTGGTTGAGTATTGCTAATTTTTAAGATTTTTATGTCTACTTTTGGTTGAGGAATTGAATGCTTTGATAGAGCTATAATTAACTTTGTACATTTTCTATAAAAATGTTACAGCCATACACATTAAAACGAATAAAGATGGTAACAGAAAGTGTTCTTTTAAACCTCTGATTGACATTAGCCGATTATTTTCAGGTATCAGGGAAAGCTTTTTTACGTAATTAATTGTTACCTGTAAGTGGTCAGCAGTGAGGTGTGTGGAGTTTTGTGTAGGTGGGTGTGCCCGTGCATGCGTTAGTGTTTGATTATGGGTCATAGGAGGCCACAGGCCCACGGTGGCCCAGGCAGCCTCAGGCCTCTCCGGTTTCAGAGCCGAGCATTCCACCCAGACTGCTCCATAGCTGTGAAAACCGCAAAGCAGCTCCAACAACAAACACTCAAGGCACTGGGGGAAAGACAGCTAACCTGTTGCTAATCATCAGCAGGAGTTTCTCTCACTCTTCACCAGGATTTGTTCCCAATTTTCCAGGATTGCTGGCTCCATGGAAAAATCTAGCCCTTCTTTCCAGTAACTCTTTCTCTCCCCCATTTTTCTTGTCTTTTGTTTGCGCGGTCTTAACTTTTAAAAGCACATGATTCGTGCTAAGCGGTGGCAGCTCTGTTTGGGTGTACTTGTTCTTGTTTCTTTGACAGCTTCACATCTTGGACCTCCTTGTTTTTCCACTGAGAAGGGCGTGAAAGTGTCGACTGGGCTTGGTTTTGTACTTTGGAAATAACTCGGTAGTGGAATATGCAGCTGTGCATGTTTGTGTATGTGAGTGTAGTGATAACATATTAAAACTGTTTGTACAGCAAGTGGGCAGCGAAATAATGAATATTCACAAGCCAGACGTCACAACACCGACTTTCTGGATTAAATCCGAACACTTTGTTTAATCAGAGTCTGAGTGTTAATGTTTATCCCATCCTTTGTTTATAGACCATATTAGACATAACTGAATTGTCAGAAATTCAATTTCATACTCAGTCTACCAAACTAATTATGACTGATTATGATGGAGACATAGGGATTGGAAAGAGATTTCGCTAAACAGTTGCATCTGTTTGTAGCCGCCTGAAAATGCATTGTTAGCTAAGTTTATTCGGAGAAGAAGATATTTTTGAATTAGAGCTGCAAGGAGTTGTTGATTAATCAGACAATTCATCCGTAGAAGAGGGATTATCATATTTGTATTTGCGCTGTCCATCACAAACACGTATTCTGGCTGAGCTAAAAGCCAAACAAAAGTGTTCTTTTCTACAGGGAAATTATATAGCTTATCTGATAATTAAGGACACATTTAAACGGCTATCTTCAGTGAAATGGAAAAAAGTGACTGTTTGGGAAATTCAACATCTTCAAGCTCATTATTATGCTTGATTTTTTCACTGAAATCTGTTGAAAACATCCAGGCGATGTGTAGCTTTCAGGGATATGTGCTCTCTGGAATGTGGCTAACAAAAGGTGTTGACAAACAGCAGGAAATGTTGGAGTGCAGAAAGCGGGCAATTTAAGGCTTTGAGTGTGATGGGGGAGCTTAAGGTGAAACACCTGCTGCCACAACACAAACATTAGTTTTACTCTGTTTGTAGCTGCCACATAGCCTGTGTTTGAAAAGTCTCTGTATGTGTGTTTATGTGTGTGCGTGCATAGCCACGCCAATGAGAGACCGTGTAGGTGACGGGGCTCGAGAGACCCGCTGAATAAATGTGTGTTTTCCAGTGTATGTTTGTGTGTCAGAGCAGGTGAAAATTCAGGCAGCTCCGGGGCTTCCTGAGCTCTGAGGTCACACCAGTACTCATTTTCTCCATGACTTAACCGCGTCGTTCTGCTTCCTGTCCCCTCAGTATAAATCTGAGACCGCTAAAATGTTTCAGCCCGGAAGGCGAACTTGGAAATGTAACAACTTGTGAACCCGGCTCAAAAACCCCCTTGTTCTGTGTAATAGCTGAGCTTCTCACACAGGTAACACATTTCTCCTCCTTCCTAAGAAACTGATGCAAAGGAAGGGGTTGGCTATCCGAGTCTGCAGGGCGCTGGTTCTAGCAGACACTTCGGATTATTGTTTCCTCTAGTCCGCTTAATGAAATGGCTCCAGATGCATTTGTTTGAGAAAAGGAATTGCATGGCTTCCTCTGCTGATGTTTTGGATGTTGTTCTTGGTGTGACGCTGCTTTCTTATCCTAATGGCATCTGATCACCTGATCTAGGTGTAAAGAGACTTTAAAAACACACATTCAATGGGATTTTTCAAGGAAATGATGTTTGATGTTAACACAAGCTCATTTAGAGATTCAGCAGGGTTGGTTGTCGTCTGTTGGCTGAGCCTATGATAACTCTGGCTCAGCTGATACAGACTCGCATGCAGCACCTCTGGAAAAGTTGTAGATACTTTGCACAGCTTGATCTCATCATTTTGCACCACAATGCAAATTCATTCATTCACCTCTGGCATCAAAACACCTAAGTGGAATTTGGCTTTTTGGTAATGCAAAAAGCTGTAACAGCAACTGTCAAAACAAACATTATGGGCTATTAAAGAGCCAGTTGCTTCAGACTGGTTCAGCTGAAAGATTGGCTCTTTAAACCTGACGTTAGTGTAATTTTTTAGCGTCGTGATCATAAGCAGATCCGAGCATTCAGGCCGTATTTGGAAGCGAGTCCGACAGTAAATGTTGTTGCTGCTGATTACAGCTCACGCAGCCAATAAATGTAATGCGATAAAGTTACTTTTTATGGCACGGCTTCCAGTGCTCGCAGCTTTTCCTTATATTTCTGCACACAAGCTAGGATGAGAACTGCAGAGTTTGGGGTCTTGAACTAGCAAAGATGCACTCACTCAGCCTCCCAACAGGGCAAATGGATCATTATTTGGATTTCGCTGCCTTTAGCTGTCACGAATAGCATCTGTAACACAAAATATCCAAAGAAAAACGCTGTCAAACACTATTATCAATGTATATCAGGAAAAACATGTCAGCGTCTTGGTCTTTGATATTGTTATTCAGGTTATTGGCAGCAGTTTGACTCATTGGCTTCGTGCTGTTTGTTGCTTAGAAGTGCCTGTTTTATGGAGCCTTTGTGTTTATTTGCATAGACGGCAATGAGTAATATGAACCCAGATTGAGGAAAATGTGGAGGTTTTAATGCCAGACATGAATAGGACACGTGTAACTTGAGGTCTGGATTATTTTATTTCTGTTTTTGTAATTCAACATTTTAGATCTTTTTCAATCCAAATAAATTAGTATAAATCCAAAATTCTTAGTTTTGGTTTAAGGCAATATTTCATCTCATACCATGGATCAGTTTTTGTTGTAACTAAATACAAATAGACGCACGAGGTATAAATAAAAATCATGCTAAATGTTGAGCTCGAACTGGGGGGGATCAGAGTATTCATCCGAAACTGTTGCGGATGAGTGCTTATTAGTTCAATATCCAGCTCAAGCAACAGTTTCATTAGAAGCTTCCCAGCAGGCTTTATTTGCAATATGCATGGATTTCATCCGTCAGAAAAGGCCCTAATACGCCTGGATTCCACTGCAAAGCTCATGGTATACATATATACAGTCTTTTACATGAATTCACTTGTTCACTTCTCTGCAGGAACAGCAGCCATTATGGTCTGCGTTGTGGGCATCATTTTACTCCCGCTTCCCAAAGTTAAAACTGAACTGGAGAAAAAGGCTTTTAGATGTTCTGCTCCTACAACCTGGAATAACATGCAAAATAAGTTGAAACTGTCATGTCTAATAACTTTGGGACAATTTAAGTCCATTTTAAAGGACAAAGAGACAAAATCTCTTGGCTCTTGCAGCTGCTAAAGTGCCGTTTGCACAGTGAATTGGGAAACTAGTGTTTAAATGTGTGGTTGTGTGTTTTATGTTTATGTCGTTTGTTTTATATTGTTGATTTTATGCTTGGCCAGGTCACTCTTGAAAAAGATTTTTTCTAATCTCAATGAGTTTTTTATTCCTGGTTAAATAAAGGTCACTACTACTACTACTAATATAAGAAGATGTAAAACGTTGAGCTAGCTGTTGAGGCCGAATGTTTGTGCTTAACAACATCCGTAACAAAATATTTCTTCAGGCACATTCTCGCGTAAATGTTTTCTGTTGAATGTAAATATTCCCGATCTGACCTCCCTTTGTCTTCTTTCTCTTTTTCTCCACAGAGGATTTTTAACTCATTCGTGTACACAGAGAAGACATCAAACGGGGAGACGGAAGTGCAGCAGGTGAGTAACAAAAGCCTCTGCTGTCTGGTGTGTGTGTGTGTGCGTCTGCTCCTACCTGTCGGTGCATGCACGTGTCTAGGATGATGACTGCCTGTGGTCGTGCGCGTGTTCAATCCAGCAGCACTGAACACACACACACCAGGGGTTTTATTAAAATTCTATGGCTGCTGTCGCATCGGCTTTGAAGTTCTGTCTCTTTTCCACTTGTGGTTCTCGTTCCCTTCCTTCTCTTTCTGCTCACAATGTGAGCGCGGAGCTCCAGCCAGACGCTGTAAAAAGGTTTGGATGAGAGGCGAACAAGCTGCAGCCAGGAATCAAACATTTTTCTTCAATGAACCCAAATTGAAGTCAGTGTGGCACTTTGGTTCTGCTAAGTCCACATCTACTGGCAGTCTGTAAAGTCTCAATGAATGTGTGAAGACCTGGTGGGTGTGTGTGTGGGTGTGTGTGGGTGTGTGTGTGTGTGTGTGTGTGTGTGTGTGTGTGTGTGTGTGTGTGTGTGTGTGTGGTAAACAGCCACCAGCAAAAACAGACAGGTTTCTGTTTTTTTGCGTTTCTGCTGTGCCCGTGTGTGCGTGAGTATCGGTGAATCCATCTGTGTCAGCTGATGGATTTGCAAAATACAGTATCTCGCAGGTTTTTAGCTTTCCAGGCGCAGCTCAGATTGGCCTTTAAACACCATTGCTGTTGTCTCTACAAATGTTATTGTCTTAAACAGACAAAAAAAACACAAACACAACCAGGAAGGGAGCTTGGGTGCCCTCGTTTCACGATTTCTGGAACTTCCTTCACAGAAATATCAAATTAACAAAAAACCCAGTGCTAGGAAGCAGCATGTTTTAGTGAAGTGTAGCATTAATCCCAGCGTAAGGTCACTCACTTTCTGGGCTTATTAAACATTTTTACTTCAGGGAGCTCAAAGAGTGCCCAAAAAATCCTCTATAACCCTCTTGAGGTAGGCTCCAGCTTCTTCAGGTCATACTGTAGCTCTGCTGTAGCTGAGTTACTTGCTCTTATTAGGCGGAAGGGGCGATGTCCCCGAGCCAAGTCAGGCCTCAGTTAGGAGGAAGAGACATGCTGGAAGAGAGCAGGGATAGAGGACAAGGAGCTGTGGAGGAGTCACCATCTTCAGATGAAGTTTCTCCTGTAATGAATCACTAGAAAAGATGTGCGAACATCTGTCTGTCACTCTCTACAGACTATCTCCTTGTTTTATTCATTGCCATGCGCTCTCGGAATGCTTATTAATCATTAAATAGCGGCTTTGATTAATGACTTTGGATGAGACAATCCATTGTTTTACCAAAGCAGTGTTTCTCCTCACATCAGAATCTCCACAGTAATGAAAAGATATCAACAGAGAATGCATTGGCATGATTGCTCAGCCTGTAGCAGGCTCACTGCTCCATTAAGTTACTTTAGTTTCGATTTGCAGCAGGGCTGCATGTGCCTTTTGCCCACGGTGACATTTAAGAAATTGTAATAACAAGATGGCTACAAATGATTTGGTTGAAATAAAAAAAAAAAATCAGATTTCGATCATTGCTCTATTTTCCTGGTCCGTACTTCTGGCATTTCATTGACTTTCTGCATGTAGGCAACGACTAGAACATATTTGGAAGATAAGGCTATTTAGAATACATGAACACTGTTATTTGTAGAACAACTTTAAACGTTGTGCCAGTTCTCTTTATGAATAAATGATAATCCACAATCCTATATTTTTCACCTTATGATATTTTCATGCTTGATAAAACACTTATTTTCCCTGTTTCCACGTCTTTCTACGCAATGTAGATATTTTTCTTTTGTTTTACTTAATACATTTCCAGAGCGAACAGCAGTGTCTTTCAAACCCTCCCATCTTTATTGGAAACAACACCTGAGTTTTTCTGTTCAGCGGGTTTTGCACTAATATAATATTCATCCAAGGAAAAGCGAGGTGTGGACCATCAAATGTCTAAACTGGTATCTGCCGAACTGACCCGTGTCCCAAAGTTCATCTTAGCCTCGCCTGGAAACACTGCTGCCAGTGACCGTGGTTGAAGGCTGCCTGGCAAATCTCACAACTCCAAGACGAGACGTCAGGCAACACCCGTTCCACTCGCTCCACTTCTGTGGCCGGAGCAGTGCCGCTGGGTGCTGCAAACCCAGCGAGCTGGTCGGATGGGTCAGGCAACGGAGAGAGGAGCCCTGTGTTTTGGAGAGTGTGGTTAATCTGAAGAGCACAGGTTGGGTTTGGCTGCTCGGCGGCGGACTGTAACCTAAGCTTTAACTTGCACAGCTAGAAGTTTCTGGTTTCTCTGAAGCCACTCTGTTAAAAGTCGAGCCGTTTTTTTTTCTCTCCCTCCCCGAGCCACAGAAACACTCCTCAGCTGAACACTGGCCCATTTTTCCTCATTTAATACAAAGTTCAATGCAGCTGATTGCTATGCACTGAAAGTACTGTGTGTGGAGGAATTTAGCTTTATCTGCTGATGTGACTGTGTATGCTCTAGTATCTCAGTGTGTGTGTGTGTGTGTTACTTGTGGCGTAGCAGCAGTAATGTGGGCTGTGCCTCAGGCCCTTGTTAAAAACCTAATAGGAATAGCAGCCGGTTGATTAGGTGTATAAGTGGTCAGTGGGTCGCGATACTTTTTCCTGCTCCTAGCTTCAATCACAGCCTTTTTTGCAGGCAGCAGTAATTATGGGACATGAACAAAGGGATCCAGTTACTGTGGAAATAAGCCTTTTCTATATTAAAGCTGAGGAGACGACTTACAATGGCTATAGAAGGTATTTTTTGTGTTATTGTTGCCCTCCCAGCACATTATAGCACATGGCGGGAAGTTGTAGGAGGGCCCTGTTCATCTGCAACTGTAAAACTCTCTCCTGCCAATTAAAAAAGGCAAATCAAAAGCTAACAGTGCTGACGAACAGTTAATGATTTGCCTTAACCAGAAATGGAATGTTGGATCAGCAACATAGAGGCCATAAGAAAACATCTTTTCTTTTTTCTTTGTATTCTGCAACAATATTGCAGCTTATACATTTCTAGCCCTCTAATATGTCCCAACTTGCACATTTTTAGGGATTTGTCATTAAACTTCTGGTCTAAAAGGAACCGGCTTGAAGTTGAGTTTATGTACTGTAGATTCAGCCAGCATACAGTTGCAGGAAATGTCATGTTTTGTGTCAAAGCAATGCAACCCATCCTGTTGGTCGGACTTAAAGCGGCTCTATGCAACATTATCATCGTCATACAGCAGCTTGGAAGTAGCAAGCAATACGGAATAAATTTTCTCCAAGGTGGTGAAAATTTTCATTGTGTTTTCCTCAATTAATCACCACTGAGTCATTTTACAAGCTGATCGGACCTCATTTGTCTTTTATCCAGTCCAGCAAACTGGATTCTACCAGCTCGTGTTTCAGAAGGAAAAGAAAAAAACTGCTGCTGGAACAACATGTCACAGGCGGGACCTTCTGATACTTGTGCTGACACACAAGTTAGAAGTGTAAAACAAGCTCTATATCATGTTATCAAGTGAAATACCTTCCTGAGCTCTCAAAGGACAGAGTGTGTTTATAACAACACGATTGCGCATTTTTTTCCACTTACTGTTCTTGTCTTGGCTCTTCATAGAAAAATAAATTATTAGGTGCTTTGGTTGTAAGTGTGATGTAACTAAAAACTCTGCTGTAACTGTGTGAAATCGATTTATTTTCCCTGGGATGACCAAGGTACTGAATCACTCTACAAAAATATTCCAAAATTAATACGGAGGCATCAACAGTCTGTGTTGGTCAATTTAAGTAAACATCTATGGGCTTGTTTTTTTTAATTTTTTTAAATAGAATTTCCTCCTTTTGTCTCTTTTCCTTTGCTGCCATTCAGATAGGAAACAATGTTTTTGGAAACCCGAGGGAATTCATAACAAGAGACTAGCTTTTAGGAACTTTCTTTTGCTGCTGTTCTCTTTGTTTTTGTATTTTTTCTCTCTATCTCTCCCTGTGGGGATTGTGAATGTGAATATTCAAACATTAGAAAGTTGTGAACTCGCCTTTAAAGTTTTTTTTAAAGATATTAGACCACATGGCAGGCCTCAAGTTAAAATCTTTGACATCCTGCTGCATACATGTTATTGTCTGGTAAATCTGTCTAAGGCATTTTGACAATCTATTGTAAGAGAGTGCAGGTTGTTAGCATCCAGCTAGATGGCTAGTTATTTGTTTTTCGTGCTTTTTTAACTGAAAAAATGTAGCAAATTACTTCTTTTCTCTCTTTTAAAATGCATGTGTTGGTGTGTTATTTCTATAAAAGATTAGAGTAGAATGGTTTGGAGCAGCTACATTGACACTGAGGTGTATATTTCTGTGAGACGTTCAGGGAATTGTGACTATGCAGGAGTTGTGTCCTTGAGCTTCAAACATCTGCAGTGCTGCTCTGCTCTGATCTTTGATGGATTTCGCCCAGCTTTATTTCGGCCTCCTTTGCAGAAAGTCAAGCATCAGATTTGAGTTGGTGTGTGTATGAAAAGCTGAAGCTTTAACGCTGTTTACACGAACACACATGGTTGTAATTTCACCCTTCTAACTTCTGTAGATGTCGGGATGAATGTAAATTTTATTTATTTATATCTGAAATGTGAGGCACAGTCAGAGGTCAGAGTGAAGGAAAGCTCCAACACAAAGCAGCCCAATATGTGAAAAAGATTTTTTTAAAAGGGTTGAGATTCACAAGTAAGCTGTTTTAACCTGCCATAGCTTCTTAGATAATAGGAGAGGGACCAATAATACTTACATTAATTTATATCAACTTTTTACAGATGTTGCATGCGTTGGCCACTACAAAGAGGATGCATGTTTTGTTTTATTGCACCAGCTAGATTAAAAAATGATGAGTTTTTGGGGATATCTGTTTTTGAAATGATGCAAATATCAACCCAGATGTTCCAGATTAGTATAAATTGCTCCCCCTCTTCATCTTTGGGGCCATATTTAGCCCCAGAAACTTTGAAAGATGAGATTTTAATGTCAAATGTCATTGACAAATAACAACTATGTTTCAACCTGTACAGATTGTAGCTTTAATTAGACATGTAGATTATTATGTGGATTATTATTTTATCATCTTGACCAGGACTTCCTATAAGAGGAGATATGTGATCTCATGAAGGCTTTCCTGTTTAAGTGAAGGGAATAAAAGAAAAGGAAATGAGAGTGTGCCCTCTAGGTCATGACTTGTTAGAGGGAATTCCAACCAGGTGTCACTTTGAGTCTGACGACCATGTCTGTGCTTCATTTTCCCCAGTTGGCCAAGAAAATCCGGGAGAAGTTTAACCGATACCTGGACGTGGTGAACAGGAATAAGCAGGTGGTGGAGGCTTCCTACACCGCCCACCTCACCTCTCCGCTCACTGCAATACAGGACTGCTGCTCCATACCGGCATCAATGATGGAGTGAGTAATGCTGCCCTCACAGAATCCCCGATTTCATTTTTGTTTTTCTTGTAGTACAGAAATCTCAACAGGAGGTCCCCTCCCCATGTGTAAACTCCCGCCCGCTGTTTGCACCTGCACGCCGCGCTCCATACATTGCTTCTCTGTTGAACTACATGCTCAAACCCCATTTCGTCCTTGTTTAAACATGTTTTGATCATCCTGGGATTACTTTTAGCCGAGTATAAATCACTTTTACAGCCTGGAGCAGGATTGGCTTGCGCTGACATTTGGCAGCCTTTTTTTTTAGCCTCCTAGCCTTATGTCAGACTCTACCCTTATTAAAGAATTAGTTGTATCTTTATTGGTAGCGTTACCTCAGCAGTTGTGGGTATGATGTCACTTTTAGCTCAGGATTGCAGAGAGATTTTATAGCTCAAAAAGGATATAGAAAATCTGGATGATGACTGTGTTGGCATCAGCTTTGATATCCTAACATGAACACAAATTCCTCCATAGCTAATGAGACTGATGTGATGAAGCATTGGGGATCTGTGAAGGGAGGAGTTTTCATTAACAGTTTTGTGTTTTTTAATGAAACTGGGTGAGGGATTGATTATTTCACATTGGAAGTCCTTAACCAAACGGGTCTGAAATTGGTCCGGTCTATACTGCAGACCCGGTTTTCTCAGCCATTCGGCAGCTCCAGCTGGGAAAAACACAGTTCAAAGCTGAGCTCAGAAAAAGACGGCGCTGCTTTCAGTTGTAATCTACAGAGCAGCAGCTGTCTCTGCCCCTCATCCCCTCTCTCTCCATTTCAGTCTATCTCCCTGCCCTTTATCTGCCGATGCAACTAGTTACTGCTCTCTGAAGTTTTTGCTCTGCAGTCCTCGCCGGCTGCAAGGTCACCTGTCTTTCCTCCTGCTGTACAGAGGGTAGGAGGGGGATGGGGGGGTGGGGGGGCATCTGGCTCAGAGCCACCAGACACCTGTTGGCGAATCAAGAGCAGGACATGCTGTAAATACATTCAGTTCTTGTTCACACACAGACGTGTTGCTTTGTTTTTTATTTTTTTTGCCCAAAGATACTCACTGTGGCGTCTTTATGGGGAGCGTGTGTTTATGACTGTGGGATTTTGTCTTGGTGAAAGGATTGTGTAAGACCCGGGCAGGAACGATGGAGCGATCTGTGGGAGGGTCTGGGGGGGTTCGCTGGTGTTTGTGGTGGACATACCAAGCTGAAGCTGATTCTGATAGATCTCTGAACTTCAAAGCATTTTCCTCAGGGGAAGAAAAAGGCTCACAGCTCTTTTACTCTCATTTTTGCATTTCACTTGATCGTGAGATACTTTCAGTTACCAAATAAAGAATAACCTAGATCAACTAAAATGACAATCCTACATTCAAAAAGGCTTTGAACTGGATAGTTTGAGTTGGGACAGGCATTGTGCAAAATGTTTGATTTTCTTTGAGATGATGACCCTGGAAATATTGTTAAATAAAAAGTGAATATAATATGCCAATTGGCCCCAAAATGTCCAACCTGGAGAGCTAAATGAGCACTATTCTTTGATCGGAAAAGGAAGGGGGCATCTTATGTTAGGGGAATGAAGGCGTAGGGCAGAGGACAAGAATTTGGAATGAATCTATAACAGAAGTGTGTTTTCATTAACACAGTATTATTTAATGAGGTTCAGTTGTGCTCGCTGTCATATAATGTTCCCTGTGGACAAAGCAGAGCTAACTGTTTTCCCCTGATTCTGGTCTTTATGCTAAGCTAAGCATATCAAGCAACCACAAACATACATGAGAGTTTTATGGAGCAGTGTGAAAAGGAATAATCCCAAGATGCAGAACAAAACTTTTAATGAGGCGAAAAGCTTAAGCTAAAGCCTACAAATGAGCAAAGATAACTTGGCTACTTTCCACTGCTTTACTTTTTGTGTTACTGATGTTAGACAAGCAGAAAACCAATTGTTTAAAAAGCAAGAAGTGGTTTCACACACAGATTTTTACTGTAGCTGTTTTTGGTAAACAGTAGCCATTTTCTGAATTTTGGCTCTTACATAATTGTGAAAAAACAACCAACAGGCTTAGAATATTTATAAAAAACGTTTATTACATTAGTCTTAATAGAAAACTAGACTTTAGAAAGGCTTATAAACATGTTGGACTGAAATCATACTAGGTTGAATTCTTAAAGCCAGACCAACACATTCACGTTATGTGACTGATTTATTTGTGCCTGTACTACTTACTCCATTTGCGCTACTTATGGAACCAGTTTGGGTTTAATCTGATGGCAAAATCATATCAATTGTTTTGGTCTAAAACTTAGACGATAAACTAGAAAAGGAAAAAAATCCCAAATGGGGCATATCACCACATATTGTAACGAACTGGACATACTTCACTCAGTAAAATTTGTTAATGCAGGAAGAGAAAGTTGTCTAATGAAATGGCTTTGTTGAATTATAATGGAAACCCACTTCAAATGTGTGTTTAAACATACAGACTGACTCTAAAATATCCCAGCAGTATCAAGCTGCTGCTCTTGGTAATAGCTGCAAACTGAGCCATTCCAGCTGTTTCCCGGTTTCCAGTTTTTCATGCCAAGATGTCCTGGAATTGAATAGGAATGATGAAGATCATTCTTTCCATTCTCATAAACAGATATTTTGATGTTTTGTCAGATAGCCTATTTATTCTGTAAACATGAACCGCATTACAATGTTGGCAGAACTACATCCCACACTGCAGGCTGGTTGGACGGGAGTAAGCTCAGACAAGAGATCAGCTCCCTGTAGCCCACTTCTGAGTGTCCCTCACTAGTTTCAGGCATCAGCTGCTTCTGGGGGTCTCAGTCAGGTCATCCAGTTTAGCGGGAGATCAGGTGGTTCACAGGGTGTCAATGTCTGCTAGCCTTCAAGCTGGCAGTCTATCGTTTCGCAGGGAGGCCGCAGAGGGCAGTGCTTAACACTATGTGGGAATGCTTTAATCATCGCTTGGTCTCAGCAACAGGCTGGACCCCTAAAATAGCAAATATATATGGGCTGTAGAATTGGTTTGTCCACTCCTGGGTGTCTGTTTGTTTATGTTTTTAACACAAGATCTCCAGGTGCTCATTTCAACACTTCACATTGCAGTGCACTTGTGAAAGTGAGAATCGTGCTTTGGAACAGCCCCCATAACACTTTTCAACAGCAGTTGGTGAAGAGAAAAGCTTTAAATGTTAATTATTTGGCCTGTAAATGTTGCTTTTAGGAGGCAAATCATAAGCCATTTCATCTAAATAGTGGTAGAAAATGGGAATGGTAGTTCCTGACTTAATGTTGGAAGAGTCTGTATCATAACAAGACTTTGATGGTATTTTACTCATAAGACATTTGGTTGGTAAATAATTTTTTTCTTTCATTTTATTTATCCTCATTTATTTCTTATTTATTTCTGTTTTCATTCATTTTCATTTGTCAGTCTTTCTGCAGCTATTACCCCAGATCAATAAACTCATTCATTCATTTTGTATGGCACTTATTCCAACTCTGAGTTGCTGGGGAGGGGAAGCTTGTCCCAGTAAAAAACAGGTTATCCTGGAAAACGAGCAGGTAATGCAGTAATTTTCTCTTGAATTAGCACTCAACACATAGCATTGCTATTTACTAGGTAACGTAGTAATACCATACGAGAGGTCGTTTTCTCAAATTTCCAGTAATCGTTAAAGTTTACATAGTGCTAATGCTTAGCTCCTGTTTCTGAAGAAGCACTCTCACTATCCCTCACTGGCAGTCTGACAGGTTAGTTCAAGAGTATATGTTGCACTGGTGAGAAGCTACTCAGACCTCACGTCAAGCTGATCTTCTGGTTGTCCGGTAGCACGGACAGCTTAGCGATGAGATCTCTGTTTGTGCATGAGATGAGGAGATGGCAGGTCCCCAGCCAGGGCTTCTTGAAACGACCCTAAAAGGTGTCAATGCTTTTTCCCCTCTCCTCAGATGCCTCCATTAATGTCAAACTCTTCATCTTTCCTGCTTGGCTTTCATCTTCTTTGTTCCAAAGTCCTTATTTTCCTTCAGCGTTCCGCTGCTGGCTTGCTTCCATTGATTTGTTCGCTGCCGTTTCCCTTCTACTTAAAACCTACATTTATATTCAAGAGCATGACATACATTAAGCCATCATGGTTTGATTCATCCTGCCTGGTTCCACTTCTTTTTTTTACCTTTTTATCTTTAATACAGGCTGGTTTTTCCCTTGAAAATGGTGATCATAGTATCTTACTAACAGGTCTGAGTTCCATAATATATTTTACTCAATTTAAAAGATTGAAATCATGCAAGTAATCAGTCCCTCATCAGTAAGTTTGTATAAAAATGTCCCAACTCTCAATAAGATGATCTCAAACACAGATCCATGTATTAACCCGTAACTTAATCATTGTTTTCACATGCAGAAAGTAGGCCAAATGCAGAACCAGAACTTCAGTTTATCTCCAGGAGGAGCACCAGACTCCAACACTCTACAGGCTAATGAACATTCAAGCCTTGTTAGTTACTGTCATCTGCCATCAGCATCCGTGTTGGTGCACAGCTATGCAGCGAGCCCAAGCACGGTCATAAAAAATGCTGTAGAGAGGAGTCGGCCTTTGAAGTTTTTCCTGGAAGCAATTGTGAAACTGTGAAAACAGGACAAGAAGTTAAATTATTCAGCAGTGTTTGTTTACATCAACATGAGTATTTCAATTATGGGGCTTATTTCTGTTTTGGAGATGCTCGATCTTTGATGTTTCTGTACAGTGCACAGCAACTGGACTTAAAAAGCTTTAAATGAATATTGAATGTCACAAACAGTTATTATTCCTGTTGATATATTTTTTGTTTACTATTGATACAAATAATCCCCAACATCTCATATTTAAATTCCCAATCATAATCAGAATACATATCTATGTAAACACATTTGCTATAGTCGCATACACACCAGGGTTTTCCAGGGGAGTGCTTGATTGGGCAGGGGATTATGAAAAATTTTCCTCTTTTTTGGGGTTTGGTTTGCTTTCAAACTGCACTTTATTCAAGCCGACCAAACAGCCTGAACAACATCATGCAGTTACAACAAATGCTCACTAGGGGGATTATATCCTGGATTTACCACTGACCAACAAAAAAGAAGTAGAAAATCCAACTCAACTTTAAAACTCTACTAGAAATGACTGTTTCATTAAATTTTTTCAGTCTGTTTTACTTTGGTGTTCAAATCTAATGTGGTTTTACCAGAATCTGTCTATACGGGCAGCAGGAGAGACAGCAAGCTAGCTAGCATGTTGCCTTACAACACACCCAGGTCTGTTTGCTTTCACACTGCAACCAAACCACACCGATGTAGACTTGCAAATGAACTGAAACCAAACCCATGGTTCTTACATAAACCAACAAAGAGAATTCTGAAATGTACCGAGCGCATGGCCATGCTCTATAAGATATGCATGGTCTGTGGGTTTTTCTTCCCAGACCTTAAAAGTTTGGCCTTTTACCTGTTAACAGTGTAAATTTGCCCTTATTCGCAACTCATTTTGCAATCGCAACATATTGATGGTTGGACCCCTACCAGCAAGTGTTATTTGTGCCCTTAACTGTTGAGTTGCACAACAGTTTGTCATGATAAAATATGGGGCGACACAGGATTTGATTGCTCATTGAAAATACTATTAGCTTTCCGTGATTGAGTGAGTAGTTGGTGTAAATTTACATGGTCTAAACCAAGACTCATAAATGATGTAGATGGCAGTAAATGTGACTTACTGCATTATAAATGCTGCACCACTGTCATAGTGGCCAACTGCCAAGTCTGTACTGGATGCTGCTATAAAGACAACACACTAGTAGTAGCTACTGTATAAAGATCTAAAGCTGCAGGTAGTGGAAAATAATGATTGAGCTGGAATGGTTGATGCAATAGAAGGAGCCAGTCGATTCATGCAAAGTCCGAATTAAGAATAATTCTAAATCTTCTACTCTTGCTGAACAGTTTCTTAAACCGCAGGTGTTTACACACAGTTTGATTTGAAATACCCAGAGGCCTCCTGACTACCAGCCCATGAGTGTTGGGTAGCTGCTGGGCTTTGGAAACTCCTCTGCTGCACGCAGCAGTCTGTCCATGAGGATGCCAACAGCTTAGCTGATCTAGTAAACTGGAGTTATGGTCTGTCTGGATATGCAGGCTGGTTTGATTGCACAGGAGACCCTCTCCTCCCTGACACCATGTAGTGACTGAATGCATGGTCGCCTGCGACCAACAATAAGCCATTTAAATCCCTAACGGCTTGCACCAATCATTTGTGGCAGGTTTTATGTGTGGAGCACATGTTTAAACTCTCACATCCACCCCGCTTTCATTCCCTCTTCGATGGCCCTTTGTATGTTTACTGAACATAAGCATGCAAGAAAAATTGGACTCATTATCTTGGTGTGCTAGTATAACTTGGAAAAAATCTGTTTCATACTATTTCAGTCGGACTAGTTCTGAATTTTGGGCAATGGCACCAGTATCCCATTAGCTTCATTTCAATTATCCTCTCTTCTGAAATAGTTGAAACGTTTTCCTTTTTCTCTTCTGTATTTTAGCTTTACAATCATACAGTATCTGATTTGGGTAGACCTGTTATACAGAGCTTTATACATTAAAGGCCTCCCTTAAACACTCAATTCTCTGGCTAACACATTGCTTGCTCTACCACCGAGGGATAGCAAACACATTATAAATGCTATTACTCTTAGGGGCTCACACAGCAGCCAGCCTCTTCAAGGTAATTGTTCTCACTGGTTGTTCTGGATGGTGCAAGACTGGCTGCTATGTGGATATGCACACTTCCTGTACCTGGGCTCAGCTTAATGTAATAGAATGGCTTGCAGCACTGAAAATGACAGGTGCCACCTTATTTAGAAGGCTCCATTTTTCACTTTGTGCTTCAAAGCCCTGGATTGTGTGCATTTTCTCCGGTGGCTTAGAGATTTTTCCACTGCAAAGGCTTCTTTTGTCCTGTTACACAACTTCATACTGAGAGCAATTTTTCTGTCAAATATCCCAGAATCCGGAAGAAGTTGCATCTCCCAATGCTATTTATTCATTGAATTATTATCAGGGAATTTAATTTTTTTACTGCAGAGCACTCAGCTTCATGGATGATCAAGCTGTCCTTCTGTACGTTATATCGTTGGTTAGTGGAATACGAAGTTGAAGCATTGTGCAGAGATTTAGCAATAGTCTGGGAGTACTTTTGAATTCATGCAATTGTTCACTTTTTTACTAAAATAAAATGGAGTGTGCACATGTATTTTCTGCATCTCTGGTGAGTCAAGCTTGGTTTTTCAGAAACCGATTTTTGATCAGACTCGCAGCTCTCCTCCCTGCTCTCTCCTTCTTTATCATGTGTTTTTTTGATGTCAAATTCAAAGCGGCTGCAAATGCGTTTTTAAAAAAAGTAAAAAAATGTATCTGGCATGCATTTTGCTGAGCATCCTGCCCACCCCCTCTATGCAGAGCGGGTTGAAGGAGAATGGTAATGACTTTAGCCTTACGTGACTCTAAATGAGTGATGTTCAAATGCAGCTTGCACATCACAGCACCTGTCAGTCAAAACGACCAGCGCCAGGTCTGCGAGTGTGCAGCATGTGTGTGTGTTTACAAGCTCACATGTTTGTCTGTTTGTTGCTAAGCCAGAGGATGTGGAGGGGAATGTAGTTGGAGGGAAGGAAGGATCAAAGTACCCAGGCTTGGTGCAGTGCAGAACAGCCTGCTCCTCTGCATACCTCTTTTTTGCCGTTTGTGGAATCGAGGCTTTGCAATCAACACACGTTTACTGCATATTAAAATAACACTGCTTATGATGTTGCAAAAATACATTTCTATCGAGTTATATATCATATTTTACCTTTGTTAAAATCCCAGAGTGTTTAAAGAAAAGATAATTGCACCAAGAATATAAACCTTACAACGTTTTTTGGTGTATTTAGGCTGATGTTATTAAATCATAAATCATGTCAAGTAGACAGATCACACTTTATGGTTACTTATTTGAGTATTTGAGTGAAGCCCAAAGCCACAAACCTTGTGCTCAGTTTTCAATAACCAGTAGATTCTGCCATATTTTCTTAAAAATAGAACAGATAGAAGAAATTCAATATGGAATATGTGCAGCATGACTTGCGATGCACATTTTTACATGCATTTCACCATCAGCTGACCTGAATTTGCTGCCTACCACTATTCTGAATATTTTTGGAAGAGCAGGGGTTTTTTAGGGAACTGCAGCTTGTTCTCCACACATTTAAAATCAGGTCATTCATATTTGTTGCATGTATCTTTTTATCTTTTTTTCAGTTTCGACCTGCGCATTCCTGCCAGAGTTTGAATCCCCATCCCTTTGTCCATGACATTCTCCTGTCTGTATGTGTCTGTGCTCTGTCTCTCTTCGTTCAGGCCTTCGATAGATAAGCATCACTCAGTTCACTCACTGCAGATGCTCTGACCCACATATGAATATCTTCTCTCCTGCACCGTTTAATTGCATCTCTCTTCATCAGCCACTCATTTTTCATTGTGGAGGAGGAACCATTTAATTAAAGATTTAAAATCTGTGACTCATTATATATTAAAACAAATTTCTGCCAAATAAGCCGGAGCACTATACAGCTCAGTGAGCAAAATATTCATTCGTAACCTCCGCTCTGCATTGGCTTAGGGTTTGATTTAGATTCTATTTAAAATTTTTACAGTCCCAAAAGTATTTTTTTAACCAATTTCTGCTTATTTCTTTATAATTTTTTTCTTAATTTTTTTTCAATTTCCCTATGGGATTAATACTTTTTTTTTTGTTCATTTTTTCATTATTTTTTTTACCTTTATGAACTGTAAGTATAGCCTTTTTTTTACACGGTAATCTAAAGCATCATCAGCTGATCTGTATGGGTGGAAAATTTTTTCTTTTTTGTCTTTCACCTCTGGTTGATGTGAGCCGGGACATTAGTGGAACCTGCTTCATCTTCTTAGGAGCACTGAATGAAGAATCCAATAATCAACCCAACTCTTCCCTCCTTTGAAGATGGGACTGTGTATTTCCTGCAGATGTTCCTGCTGCTCATATTAAACTGCAGCATTGAAAGCAGCATCTGAGTTGCATACTTCATTCAATACAGAGGCCGAAAGAGTCATGCAGGATCCTAACTAATCTTTATTTTTTTTAAAACACAACAACAAAAAGCCAAGATATGAACTCTTCTACTCTGGATCTCTTTAGGGAGAGATCTATGCAAGCTACTTGAGGGGCTCAAAATGAGACTTCCCTTTCTGTTTTAGCTCATGGTGCACACTATTTCTCCCCAGCTAATGGAAGCGGAGCAGAATCATTGGGGTCGAATGTTGTGTTTAATATCTGTAGCAGTAATTCCTGTGACGGAGATGAAGTTTTACAAGCTGTCGTTGAGATAAAACATGAGATCCCAGAGGCAGAAAGAGTAAAATAAAATGCTGGCTCTTAACCCGATAGAAATGTTTGGCAGTGGAAGCCCCATTCTGATGTTTCTTTGTCATCTCAGTGTACAACCTTCTAACCTTCTAGCTGCCTGGGAACTTTGTCTAGCTTCCGACTGAGGAAAATACTCTCAGTAAAACCCTGGAAAAGGTTCCTGTAGTCAAAACCTTAACAAAAGTCATGTCTCTTGAACACATAATTTGAAGCATCCAATTAAGTGAGCAGTCCTTTGTTTTAATGGGGTTCAAACTATGCATTCAGCAAGCTGGGTAGAAAAATTCAAGCCATTTTCCATGGAAAGTATTATTCACAAGCCATAAGCTCTGCTTTCATTTGAGGTCTGGGCAACAGATTATGCAGATAGTAATACAGTTAAGCTCAAATGAAACAAGTAGGGCTCATTAGTTTCTGCAGATGGTTCATGTTATTTCATTAACTTCATGGCTTCATGTCATTCAGGTCGATCTGAGTGAAAAGGTTTTTCACTAAAAAACACCATAAAGTCATAGGTGTGCTCAGACCTGCGAGGTTGGTTTTTATATAAAGTAAGTGGTGGAGTAGTAAATCTGAAAGCCAATGCTGCTCCTCCAACAAATGGACACACTCTATAAGTTCTCAAATGCTGCCCGTTTGTGTGTGTTTAGGTTTGATGGAAACTTCAATACCAACGTCTCCAAGACCATCTGCTGTGACAGACTTTCCCCCACCGTCAACAGCCGAGCTTTCAACCCCGGACGAGACCTCAACTCAGGTTTGTTCAACACACAAACTCGCACAGGCGGACACAGAGTGGAGATCAAGGGACTTCTGCTTGTGAATAAACCCAACTGGCTTAAAAGCTGAGAACCTTTTGAACTTTTTTTTAATTATATCTTCTGTTTATAAAGCGGGCAACAATAAAATGAAAGTTGTGGTGGCGACTAGTTTTCATGAAGTTGTATCCGCTCTTCCATCTCTTTCTCAGCTTGTTTTAATCTCACATCAATGTCCTCTACTTCATTAAAATTTCAGCAGCTATGTGCGTCCAAAGAAACATTTTTTGAAGCCTGTCACGTTCTGTCTTCCTTTTTCTTTTTGTTTCCTGTGTTTTCAGCCTCTCTTTTTACAGTCAAGCGATCAAATGAAATCTGTCTGACTTTGAACTCTCTTTTTTTCCAGTTTCACTCAAATCATTTTTATCATCCGCTTGTTCTGTAATGGAAGTTGCAGCAGCTTACAAAAGTGTTATAGAGCATTCAAATGCAATTACAGGGTGTCCGCGGAGTCTTGAAAAGTATTAAAAGTTGATAAATTGATTGTGGGAAAATTAAGGCCCTTAAAAAGTATTAAAAAGTCTTCATTGTGATATCATGAGGTATTAAATTT